>CAUYON010152588.1:0-17299 GCA_963573935.1 Arctocebus calabarensis | reverse complement strand
AAGCTGTTTTTATTAACTTTTCATGTCATAATTTGAACTCTTTAGCCTTGTGTTACCGAAATGGAGTTGAAAATCATATTAAAAAAAACCACAACTTGGAAATTAAGTAAGGCATTTGACATTTATGAGCAATTTTTTTTTTAAGATGCATGGGGAAGTTAAATTAATTGCAGCATTTAGCAAAGGTTTTAGTTATGTTCAGGCAGGGGAGGAAAAAGCTTGTTTGGAGAAATATATAAAGTTTTATAGACTTATCTATGTCCTAAAATGTTAAGTCAACTCTATACATATTAGAGCAGTTGCTTGTTTTTCTTTATTAAGGAGATAATGCATGTAACCTCTCTGGATTTGCACTCAGTACATAGAAAGAACTCAGTAAATGTTACTTATTTACTGTTCGTTACTGTTTATTACTTACCTTGACAATGTCGGGGCCTTTATGCCACCTCCCCCACTGCCCCTGTGACCTCCATCCCTGCCATGCTTCTTCATGTTCACGCCTCTGCAGCCATTCTTGATTCTTGCTGTTTCTTCAAGGTGGCAGACACCCTTCTGCCTTAGAAACTTTGCATGCGCTGTTCCCTCTTCCTGGAACAGTCTTTCCTCATTTATCTACATGGCTTGCCCCTCCTTAGTGTTTGTTCAGATGTCTTCTCAGGGATAACTTTCTTTTTCTTTCTTTATTTTTTTCTTTTTTTCCAGTTTTGGCCGGGGCCAGGCTTGAACCCGCCACCCCCGGTATATGGGGCCGACGCCCTACTCCTTGAGCCACAGGCACCGCCCAGGGATAACTTTCTTAACCACCTGGAACCTTCTCTCCATTCCTAGGACTCCATATTCCTCTCCCCTACTTTCAGTTTTCTATGGCAGATTTATTCTCTTCCAATAGAGTGTTTCATTTATACCTTTATTTAATTTGTCTATCTTTCACTTACTAGACTATAAGCCCTTCAGGAGTTTTGTGTCTTGAATGGTGGCCAGCACATGCTGGCTGAGCTGTAGGAGATGAGTGCTCCCTGAGGGCAGGTGAGAAGGCAGTGAAAACACAGTTCTCCATCTGCCGTTAAAGACTGGAACTGCCTCTGGCCAAAAAAAAAAAAAAAAAAGAAATCAAAACCCTGATGCAGCAAAGTAATGAGACTGTGCATCTAATCCAGAGGTTCTCAACCTTCCTAATGCCGCAGTGTATTTTCATTGTTACAAAGGGGTTGCGACCCACCGGTTGAGAACCACTGAAATCCAACTGTTGTTTGTAAGTAAAAGTCTGAGAGTATGGGTTTAAAATAGAGAATCTCATTCTGGTATATTAGAAGTCTGGCATTTAGCACGAAAATAAAAATTTGTCAGAATTTCATTTCTTTTCATTAGACTGTGGAGTAATTTTGCCTTTTTGTAATTGAGGAGTCATGTTGCTGTCATCTTCCAGATGTTCATTCTCTGCTTTGTGTATTTAAAAAAAAAAATCCTTGTGGCTCAGCTCCTGTGCTTAGTGGGAAGGACGCCAGCCACATACACTGGAGCTGGCGGGTTGGAATCCAGTCTGGGCCTGCCAAACAACAATGACAAATACAACCAAAAAATATCTGGGCCTTGTAGCGGGCGCCTGTAGTCCCAGCTACTTGGGAGACTGAGGCAAGAGAATCGCTTAGTCCAGGAGTTTGAGGTTGCTGTGAGCTGTGACGCCACAGCACTCTACCCAGTGACATAATGAAACTCTGTCTCAAAAACAAACAAACAAACAAAAAAAACAACTCGTTTGCCTAGTAGGGTGGAGGAGACAATTGATGGGAAGAAAACCCATTTGGTGGCTTCTAACCCTGTGTGGAAATAAAGTTGTGAGTCCTGGTATACTGAGTCAAACTTGCTTTTTAGTGGGAGTTGAAGAGATGTTTTTGGAGGATTCTCTAGAGATCCATGAGAGGGGAGATGAGACTGAGCACTCTTTTTTCACCGGTAGCACATGGTACAGTGCCTGGTAGATAACAGGTTCCAGATACCTATCTCCTGAGTCAGCACCTGAATGCTGTGGTTAAGATGTGAAAGAATGAGGTGAAGAATAATGTTCACTGCATTATTTTAAACAGAAATTGTATATATGACCATTGTGAAGTCTTGCCTGTATTCAAGAAAATAACTAACTTAAACTCCAAAAAGGGTTGGGAATCTCTGAGACCCCTTTATAGGCGAGAGCAGGAAAGCTGCTCTGAGTGAGAAGGAAGGAGCAGGTAATGAACCAATTTGGATCCGGTGAGTCAGTGGTCCCCTAAGAGCTGCTGATGCTTATTGTATACATTTGAGGCAGCAGGAGCCTGTTTTACCCTAAAGACAGTGTTTAGACATTTGTCACATTAGCACTGTGTTAAGCCATGCTACCATGTATGTCTATACTGTGTACGGCCATTTCTACTTTATTATTATTATTATTATTATTTTTAACAGTTTCACTCTGTCATCCAGGCTAGAGTGCCATGGTATCAGCCTAGCTCATAGTAATCTCAAACTCCTGGGTTCAAGTGCCTCAGCCTCCCAAGTATCTGGGACTAAGATGCTCACCACAATGTCCACTAATTTTTCTATTTTTATTAGAGATGGGGTCTTGCTCTAACTGAGACTGGTTTTGAACTCCTGAGCTCAAGTGATCCTCCCAGCTCAGTCTCCCAGAATGTTGGGATTACAGGCATGAGCCACCACACTTGGCCGCTACTTGATATTAATTTAGTTTTTATGAACCATCTCCTCAGTAGCTTTATGCTGTGTGATAATATATTCGGTATTTGCAGAAATGTCTTGTATCTTGTACTTGCTTTTATGTGATATTAGGGTAGGTAGTTTTTTGTTTTGGGTTTTTTTTTTTTTTTTTCTTTTTTAGGAAAAGCCGCAAAACTTATTATTTAATCAAGGAAACACCTAAGTGGTTCTGTATTACCTTCATCTATCTGGTTTTATTTGTTTGTTTGTTTTTGAGACAGACCCTCAAGCTGTCACCCTGGATAGAGTGCTGTGGCATCACAGCTCACAGCAACCTCCAATTCCTGGACTCAAGCGAGTCTCCTGCCTCCGCCTCCCAAGTAGCTGGGACTATAGGCGCCCACCACAACGCCCGGCCATTTTTTGGTTGTAGCTGTCATTGTTGTTTGGTGGGCCGGGCTGGATTCGAACCCGCCAGCTCAGGTATACATGGCTGGTGCCTTAGCCCATTAAGCCATAGGAGCCAAGCCATCTATCTGGTTTTAAATAAAACGTCAAAGGAATGAATTTCTCCTAGGTTAGAGCTTTCTTTCCTGACTACTGTCCCAAAGAGCTTCCCTAATGCTTACAATAGAAACAGAACAATTGTGGAACAAGCCATGGTATCAATAAATAACAGCATACTGATATATCATACTCCTGCTAGGAAAACGCTACACGTAGAACTAGGACATGCTTTGGTTTTGTGGACTATTATATAAATACACATACAGGACGTTCATAAAGTTTGTGTGCAATTTTAAACTTTATGGACACCCTGTATACACCTTTACAGCAAGTATATGTTTACACACACATTTATATACTGCCTGCTGTCTACTATTTGTATTAAACATTAAATCGATATAAAATTATATTTGTAAGATATAAATAAAGATGTAAAGAACAAAAATAAAAGGAATACCTGGGTATTTGCTCTGTTATTTAGTTTGTACATGCTTTTCTTTTCTTTTTTTTTTTTTCATAGAGACAGAGTCTCACTTTATCGCCCTCGGTAGAGTGCCATGGAGTCACACAGCTCACAGCAACCTCCAACTCCTGGGCTTAGGCGATTCTCCTGCTTCAGCCTCCCGAGTAGCTGAGACTACAGGCGCCCGCCACAACGCCCGGCTATTTGTTTGTTTGTTTGTTTTGATGCTCGGCTGAGGCTGGGTTTGAACCCACCACCTTTGGTATATGGGGCCCGCGCCTTACTAGCTGAGCCACAGGCACCGCCCTGTACATGTTTTTCTATTCTACCTTTTTTTCAATTTATATTTTATTAAAAGTTTTTTTTACTATATTTTTAGAAAAATTCCATGTTTCTATTTATTTTTAGAATTTGCTTTCAAGTAAACTAACATCTTTTTTTTTTTTTTTTTTTTTTTGCAGTTTTTGGCTAGGGCTGGGTTTGAACCTGCCACCTCCAACATATGTGGCCAGTGCCCTACTCCTTTGAGCCACAGGCGCCGCCCATAAACTAAGATCTAATTTCTAAGCTATTCATCATTACTGAGGAATACCCAATGGGAAAGTGAAATTTTTTGTCTTGGCCAAAATTGTATCAACTGAGTCTTATCAAAATTTTTGTCTTTTGTATAAACAATGCTTTCTTGCTTATGAAGTCAGAAATAATTTGCTTGTCCATACTTTATTTGAGAAAAGTACTCAAGTGAAGTGTATTTCTTAACCCTTCTTAGGTAAGATTTACAGTTTATATTGAAGGGGTTCTGCTTATCTATTATTAGGTTATTTGTAGGCTATTTGGAGTTTATCTTCACTGAAAACCACATTTGCTTTTAAAGTCAGCACTTTCAGCTCGGTGCCTGTGGCTCAGCGGGCTAAGGTGCCAGCCACGTACACCTGAGCTGGCGGGTTCAAATCCAGCCCGGGCCCGCCAATCAATAATGATGGCTGCAACCAAAAAATGACTGGGCGTTGTGCGGGCACTTGTAGTCCCAGCTACTTGGGAGGCAGAGGTAGGAGACTCACTTGAGCCCAGGAATTGAAGGTTTCCGTGAGCTGTGATGCCACAGCACTCTATCCAGGGTTACAACTTGAGGTTCTGTCTCAAAAATAAAAAATAAATAAAAATAAAGTCAGCACTTTCAAACTCAAATTATAACCCCTGTTGTAACCTTTTTTATTCAGTGTTCAACGTATTTACATTTTATTGCAAAATAAAAGAGCAACTTTTGTTTTTTGTTGTCACAAAATTTAAATACTTGGAAATTAAATAGCTCCATTTTTACATTTGAGTGTGTTTAGTGGATGTATCTAATGGTTGTGTGAAATGATTTTTGTGAAGCACTCTATTCATGAAAAATGGAAAAGAAAACAAAACTTGATTGCAATATTATTTCTGACAAGGCAAAATGATATTAAAAGTTTGAAGTCGAGTTAAATTTGAATTACCAGTGCATGAAATACACTACAGAGAAAATAGGTAAGCACCTCTGTGTTCATCACCTAATTTTGAAATGGCCAAATGGATTTAATTCAGCCCTTTTACTGCTTTTCACAAAGGCCAAGTTCACCTCAGATTGCAATGTGGTTGATTTCAGCCTGAAAATGAAAACTATGGAGACTTAATAGCCCATGCAACCACTGGGGAACATGAGATCTGTCCCTTAAATTGTTCCCACTCTGAGGACTTTAAATGAAGGCTGCTTATTTTGAGAATAACACAAACCAAGATCTGCCTTTTTTTATAATGGACCCTGGGAAAGATCCTGCCTTCCCTACTGTTGCTGCTAGCTCAGAAGGATCTAAAAATCCTCTGAGACTTCAAAAATCTATTAATAAACTGAAAGTTTATTAAAGACTTCCTGGCATTTTTCCCTTAAATATTTCATTTGCATCACTAAATATTTTCTAGATAACCACAGAACACATAAGAAAACTAATTATAATTCTTTAATATCATCTAATATTCAAAGTCATATTCAAATGTTCCCAGTTATGCAAAGTGTGTCTTTTTACCATTGGTTTGTACAAAGTTCTAAACAAGGTCCACAGTTACAGTTTTTTTTTAAGTTTCTTAAGTCACTTTTGCCCCTGTACCTTCTTCTTCATGTAAACCAGGTTTAAATTGTTGTGACATAGCTCACATCCTAAATCATCTTTTACTTGGCGCAATTTTTCCTGTATTTCTGTATAAACTTGAAGTTTGACAGAAAGACTTGATTAGATTTATGCTAAGTGTTTTAAGTGAAAGTATTCAAAGGTGCTATACACTGCTAATTGTATCACAACAAGATGTGCATATTATTATTGTTATTATAGTTCCGTTCTTTTGTAAGAATGATCGGTGACTTTAGGTAATGACAGCTTGACCCTTTCCTTATAAAATTTCCTTTTCCTCTTATGGCCTGTGAGTTTATCTGTGGAATGGCAGTCTCCTACTCAGTAAAACTACTTGCCCATCAACACTTAATGAATTAAGCTTCCAATTACTGTTGTTTGTTCCGTCAGATTTTACATGTAGATAGATTTTTAAGCCCATCTTCATATGTATTTTGATTTATCGTGCTTTTTGCATATGGTTTACCCCAACAGTTCTGAGAGCCTCTTGAGGGAACTGAGATTTGAGAATTTGAATCATTCACCCTAAGCACATTAACTTTATGTGTCCTTAGTGGGACACAGTCACAGGCCCTGCAGTTCTAAATGCCTTAAGATGGTTTCCTGTCCTTCATCTTCAGGGAAACCCATTATGTGCTCATGTGTAGGAGAGAACAAGTTAGAGAAAAGATGACTGAGAGGAACACAGTTCCAGGGGATTACTTCATATAATAAAGGTTTAAGTTAAGAGTCTTTGGTTTCTCTGACAGGTAATCACATTTGCCATAGAAATATTAAGACTTTTAAAAATCCCACTTAGTAGCTAACCATTTTCTTTCATAGCACTGTGACAAATTCGGCAGTATGGAATAGGAATATGCAAAATTAATGCAATTATCAGGACTGTGGAATGTGATGAGTTTTGTAAGGTTTTTTTCTCTGAATTCTTGTGTTTCATACCTCATTAGATGTATGGTAAGATGCCATCTCTCTCTCCCCATTGAGATTTGCTGTTTTCTGGTCCCTAAATATATATATATATACACACACATAAATATATATATATATATATATATTTTTTTTTTTTTTTTTTTACTATGTCGCCCTCCGTAGCGTGCTATGGCATCAAAGCACACAGCAACCACAAACTCTTGGGCTTAAGCGATTCTCTTGCCTCAGCTTCCCAAGTAGCTGAGACTACAGCTGCCTGCCACAACACCCAGGTATTTTTGGTTGTAGTTGTCACTGTTGTTTAGCAGGCCTGGGCCACGCTTGAACCTGCCAGCCTTGGTGTATATGGCTGGTGCCATAACCACTGTGCTACGGGTGCTGAGCCCATTGATTGTTTATTAATTACATGTGGTACATGCAAATCTTCTCATCCTACTTTTTTGGTGTATTTTCCATAGTATGCTCAAGTAATTCCTAATTTGATACTCTTGTCCATGTGTCAGAAATGTCAGTCTGGCTTAAATATAGATCCTGGAACTTACTATTGCCTGTCCTGGACTTATAAGTGATATCTAGAGTAAAAATATGTTTCAGAGAATTGAAAATATAAATGTAAGACTTTAGGCCAGGCACAGTGGCTCATGCCTATAATCTCAGCACTTTGAGACTGAGGTGGGAGGATTGCCTGAACTCAGGAGTTGGAGACCAGCCTGAGCAACAGTGAGACCCCTTCTCTAAAAAATAGCTAGACGTTGAGGTGGGCACTTGTACCCCAGCTACTTGGGAGGGTAAGGCAAGTGGATTACTAGAGCCCCAGAGTCTGAGGTTGTGGTGAGCTGTGATGCCATGGCACCCTCCCAAGGGTGACAAAGTGAGACTCTGTCTAAAAAAAGAAAATATGACTTTAGAAATAGATATTAAAATATGAAAAACCATACGAAACTAATTTCTGAAGTGTTTTTCACTTTTTAAAAGATTCACTGCGAGATCCCTCTTAATAATAAGGGTTCTTTTAGTCTCTTGCTACTCAGAATGTATTTTTAGGAACCAGCAGGATAGTCATTACTAAGAGCTTTTGGAAATGCAGCATTTCCAGGCCCTGCATTTTGATAAGATCCCCAGGTGATTGATTTGCACACTGAAGTTGGAGAAGCAGCACTTCATGCCGCTGAAACTTTGATTTACAGAGCATCTTTTAGGAGCCACATGTGTGCTACACAAAGTGAACCACCTTTCACTCTGGTTGGAGGTAAAACAGTTGCCTCGACTATATTCCCTACACAGTCTATTAAAGAGTACTTAAACAATTACAAGTTGTAATCTGACCTTTTCATAGAATTTCTTGTATCATAATTTTTGTGTGTGTGTTTTTGATTTCCTTTTATTTTTTTTCTTATTTTCACATGGTTCCAAACTGGTTTTCATTGCCTGAAAAATGCTGTATCATAATTTTTGTAAGAAACCCTGAATTAAACATGACTATATTCCTCCTATTAATTATGAGACTAGAAGAGTCTGACTAACTGTAACATGGGTTTTTAATATCGGCGTGTGCAGCAGTAATGTGAGGGTGAACAGTGTAACTTTCACTGCCTTAGTTTCTTCCTCTGGGTGGAGGAGGCCCTGGTTTCTTCCTCTGGGTGGAGGAGGCCCTGGAGGCCTTAGAACAAGGTGATTAGTTCCAGGGTCGGAGTCAGGTAGGTTCAGGCTAGAGCCAGATCCCAGCCCAACCACATGGGCTGAATTACTCTGTGTCCCAGAAACTCAGCTTCTTCACACACAGAAAAGGGGTTAATAGGACATGTGGTGAGATAGGCTTTGGTGGGTTTCAGCTGTGTATAGAAAATGCTCTGTCTTACAAGCCATGAGGTATACACTTTGATGTTTGAGATACTATCCTTTATATATATGCATATCTATTTATATGGTAGATATATGTAAAATACTTCATAATCAATTTTTTTTTTTTGCTTTTTTGGGATAAGAGTCTCACATTGTCACCTTCAGGAGATTGCCGTGGCGTCATAGCTCACAGCAGCCTCAAACTCTTGGGCTTAAGTATTCCTCTTACCTAAGCCTCCTAAGTAGTTGGGATTATAGGCTCCTGCCATAATGCCTGGCTATTTTTAGAGATAGGGGCCTCACTCTTGCTCAGGCTGGTCTTGAACTTGTGAGCTCAGGAGATCCACCTGCCCAGGTGCTAGGATTACAGGCATGAGCTACTGCGCCTGTAATCAATTTTTACAGAAAACTATCATTCTCATGTGTTAAATATAATTGTCACGAAGATGAAATAAGATAATGTAAAAATCTTTAGAATACTGTATCTATTACCTGTCACAATAAATGCTTGGCCAATGCTAATTATTACAAGGGCCCTTTCACAGTTAATTTTATGATTTTTTTCTTGTTTCAATAACTTTTTGGTTCTTATTAATTTTTTGAAAACTCTATAAAAGTGAAAACACACATGTGTGTGCAAAAGAGAAATGTGTATAGGTTTAATTTCAAAAATTCAGGTTAAATTTGTACTTGATAATATCAGATTTTCTGGGCACCAGAGAGAAAAGTGAGTATCAATATTTAACTTTATCTCAATACTGGCAGTGTGCATATTTAACATGAAACAAAGGTTAGAAAAGATAACGTGTTCTAGAAACAGGAAAGATTTCTTGATTTATCTTTATTTTTAAACCAATGGCAGCTTGGACATTACATCAACATCCTGGCATTATTAGTAAAGGTCATTGGCCACTTTTCTCCAGCTTCCTTATCCTAAACATCTTTTCAACAGAGATAAAATGGTTGTCTTAGCCTTGTTTTGCTATACAAACAAGTTTTTTTTCTTAAGTTTTCTTCTGTGAAATTAAGAAAGAAACTTCTTTTGGCCAATGTGTTCAATTTGTTGTCAACATTCCCCAAACACAAGTAACTCAACAACAGTGGGAAAAGTCTCAAATTTGAATGCTAGAGTCACATAGTATGATTTCAGTATCATTTTCAGAATTCTAGAGGTCAAAGTCCAACTCCCTGTATCAAATCTTTAATCCCAAAAGCCCCATCATGAGATCTCTCAGCATGTTCCACTTGTGAGTGCCTTGCCCTGGAATTCACCAAACTGTCCCACAGAAGGCTGTTCCCGGGAGAAGCCCAATGAGGATAGAGTTCCCTGGGGAATGCTGCTACCACACCTTCCATTAGACTTCACTGTGCGCTGTGAGGGCTTTGAGATGTCCTGTGGGGAAGGAAAAGGTGAGATTCCGCACGTGTATTTACCTTGAAGCTCTTTTGGGGGGCTTAAGGGCTTACCTCCTTGTTGTAAACCTCCCAAACACAAGTATGACAGCGCCCAGTTTGGGATATGCTGACCTTGCAATATGTGGACACAGGATAAATACTGGGAAATGCATTCTAATTAGACTTTCTCAGCAATTTAAAGCGTTTAATACAGGGAACTTCATTTATCTTTACCACACCCAGTTATAGTGAGTAATTTTACAAGATGAGGAAAATTGATAACGTACAAAATGGGTGACTTCTTAAGATCATATAACTAGAGTGTTGGAATTTAGACAAAGTCAGCTAATTCAAAGTAATATTCTTTTTTTTTTTTTTTTTTTAAACAGAGTCTCACTTTGTCCCCCGCAGGCAGAGTGCCATATCATCATAGCTCCCAGCAACCTCCAACTCTTGCCTCAGCCTCCCAAGTGGCTGGGACTATAGGTGCCTGCCACAATACCTAGCTATTTTTAGAGTCTCACTCTAGCTCAGGCTGGTCTCGAACTCATGAGCTTAGGTGATCCACCCTCTTCAGCCTCCCAGAGTGCTGGGATTATAGGCATTAGCCACCATACCTGGCCCAAAGCAATACCCTTGATACTTTAATATATTTAACAAAATAATAGCAATTAAAATATATTGAATTGTCATTATATGATTATCTCCTTGCTTGGTAATTTATTAGCATTACTTTATTTATTTAGACAGCGTCACACCGTGTTGCCCTCAGTAGAGTACTGTGGCATTATAGCTCATAGCAACCTCCAACTCCTGGGCTTAAGCAATTCTCTTGCCTCAGCCTCCTAAGTAACTGAGACTACAGGCACCCACCACAATGCCCGGCTATCTTTTTGTTGTTTTTGTCATTGTTTAGCTGGCCCAGGCCGGGTTTGAACCCACCAGGCCCGGTGCATGTGGCCGGCACCCAAATCACTGAACTACGGGCACCGAGTCCCATGACTCATGATAATCCCGTGAGTTGGGTAGTATCTTTTGTGTCTGTATTACAGATGATGAAACTGAAGCTTGGAGAGGTAAAAGGACACACCCAAGTTCACATAGTATCAGGTAGGGCTATGTCAGATGCCAGTGTTGTAACCACCATGCTCTGTCACCATCCAAGCATGTGGAAATGAAGATGGAAAATGGTAGGTGTATCAGCCTTCCTCCCCCACACCCACAACTCTTCTAATGAGCTTTAACTTTTTGGTAAAAGTCACAAGACTGAAGAGTGAGCAGGAACTACAGAGTTTGCATTGATTTTACTTGTGGCATGTTAAAGAATTTCATTAACAAGATTTTGAGATTTTTTTCTATTGAGTATACATTATGAAGCTTTTTAATGTTTTAACATGAAAATTATTGATATCTTTGGACTCTGAAGGAAACAATCCCTTGTTATATAGGGAGTCAAATAGAACCTCTTAAAATGATTTGTTTCATTTTCATACATTCAAACTGATTTTATTTAGTTATTTTTTTTCTCTGCCCCTTATGATCTGCCAGAAAAAACTGATTTATTTTAAGTGATACTTTTAGGAATGTTGAAAGTTCATGGACAGACTTTTGACAAGTCCTTTGTGTTTCCTTTTGTTTTACTTTCAAATGTCATTCATCTGCTAAGACAAAAGTATTATCATCCTTGTTAGATCATTAGTTATATCATTAGCTTCTGTTTTATATATGGTGAGAATAGAGTTCAAAGAGAAACAGTTTTATCGAATTTGGTCATGTGTTTCTGGTCTATACTGTGACTTTTTTTTTTTTTTTTTTGAGACAGAGCCTCAAGCTGTCACCCTGGATAAAGTGCTGTGGCATCACATCTCACAGCAACCTCCAATTCCTGGGCTTAAGCAAGTCTCTTGCCTCTGCCTCCCAAGTAGCTGGGGCCACAGGCGCCTGCCACAATGCCCAGCCATTTTTTGGTTGCAGCCGTCATTGTTGTTTGGCAGCCCCAGGCTGGATTCGAACCCACCAGCTCAGGTGTATGTGGCTGGAGCCTTAGCCCATTGAGCCACAGGTGCCAAGCCTATACTGTGACTTTTTTGATATAACATTATCTGTTTTCTTTTTAAGAAAACTAAAACTTTTGAATAATCGTTCTGTTTTATCATTACAACTTCTGTTTCACCATATTTTATTCTCGCATAGCCACTTAGGCCCTTTTGCCCTTGTTTTTCCATTCCTTCTGGCAATACTCAAAGTGAAAAGCTAAGCATAACTAAAGCCAAACTTCTGAGAGTATAGCTGGAACTGGAATTAGTGAGACTTTGGGAAATCTATTCACCTTCCCATCAGACAAAGAACTCTGTAATAATTGCAAGTTCTCCTTTGTGGTTGAAAAGATTGTAGTCATCAAGAGCTCACTTGATCTTAGATGTGGGAAGAAATTTTCTCACACCCACACATGGGTGATTGCGTATGTGTTAAGACCTGTTGTGACTTGAATATTAGAAGAACAAGGATACACCTGTAATGAAATCATATTTCTAGAAATGGTTTCACTCTTGTGATACTCTTGCCCAAGCAATCAATTCAATGGGAACAACTAGCATGCTTTTAATAAAATTATGAAATTGAATAGGATAGAAATTATGACAGTGCATTACAAAGAATTGCATCATTAAGGTTTTGTTTGTTATATATGCATGTGAATGCTATTCACGTACTTGGTTATGAGGGAAGATCTATGTTCTAACCATGGGTCATAATCAAAACAACTGGAGGCTCCTGTCTCATTCTAGGGATTAATAATTAATCTAAAAAGTATATTTGCACTAGTCATTTTATAACACCCAAATCATTTTCCAATAAGTGCAACTCAGTGAAAAGTTTTCCTTTAAAACCTAAATCATGTTTTGTTTTGTTTTGTTTTTTTTGAGATAGAGTCTTACTCTGTCACCCTCAGTATAGTGGCATGGTGTCACAGCTCACAGCAACCTGAAACTCTTGGGCTTAACTAGTTCTCTTGCCTCAGCCTCCCAAGTAGCTGGGACTGCAGGTGCCCACCACAATGCCCAACTGTTTTGTTTTTGTTGTTATCATTGTTGTTTAGCAGGCCCAGGCTGGGTTTGAATCCTCCAGTCCCAGTATATGTGGCCAGCGCCCTAACTACTGAGCTATGGGTGCCTAGCCCTAAATTATGCTTTTTAGTATTGTAGAACTTAGTCCATATCAGGTATATCAATTTTGCTTTTCTTAGTCTAGTGTGATTTCTTATCAAAGGGAAATAGTCTTTTAAGGAAGTTATTGTTTTCCTTTCTTAGTGGTTGGAATTAAAGTAGACTAAATAAAGGGTTGATCTGTGCAGATAAGTATCAAGGCTTTGTTCTAGGCTTGCTTAGAAAATAGCATGTATATCCATACCTCCTGATGTTAAAGGCTGAAAGATGGAGTCATATATATAAATTTCAGGCATTTAACCATTGGTATTGAGCCCCTATTTCTGTTTTTGTATGTCTCATTTTAGTTTTAAGGAGTATGTCTCTCCTCATTGACTATGAGCTCCTTGAAGTGAGAACTACATTATACTAAGTTTCTAGCTGCCAAATTTTTAATGACAGTTTGAGCATATTGGTTTATGGAGGTTTCTTCCTATCTGTATTGTAAGGCTAATGCTGACAGTAGCCTTTAATGTTACAAAGAATATTAGGTGAATTTGGTATTTTTATTTATTTTTAAGATTTATATGTATCATATTATGGAAAATTTAGAAGATAAATGTATAAATAAAATGAAAATCACTTGTAAGTTCATACTATCGAAATAAATAGTTTATGTATTTTTGATTAACATATCCATCTGTGTGCTATATATTGTTTCAAAATATTTTTACATTAAATATTCTTCTAAATCTGACTTTCTTGTTATCATATTGCTTGGAGATATAATAGTTTGGCTATTATTTTCTCATTGAGATTGTTTACAAATGTTCAGAATTTAAACCTGTATACTTAAATTCTCTATAT
Source organism: Arctocebus calabarensis (assembly GCA_963573935.1). Classification (NCBI taxonomy): domain Eukaryota; kingdom Metazoa; phylum Chordata; class Mammalia; order Primates; family Lorisidae; genus Arctocebus; species Arctocebus calabarensis. The sequence goes on along the minus strand of CAUYON010152588.1, from coordinate 3,311 downwards.
AGAGCACTTTGGGAGTTCTAAAATATAAGTACTTTCAGCTTTTTTCAAAGACTAAACTTCATACATGAAGTTTTATTTTCGTAATTTGTTTTGAGAAGGTGGTTGATCAGTCTTACAAACTAGCTGTGGCTCCAACCAACGCCAGGACTGAGGCCCAATGCGATGAGACCACCTTGCAGATATTCCGTGATGGAGAGGAGCTTTGGGTCTAGGGAGAGGAGGAAATGAGACATAGCTTAGTCACCATGTGCTTTGGCAATTAAAGTACAGTTGAAAGGAAGGAAAAGATAAACATTGTGTAGTAGCCACTTTTGAAGAGTAGACAAATTCCCGGTGGCAAAACATCCTCCTTCCCTCCTTGGTCCCGGACACATCCTCCTGCCCCCGCCCTTTGATATTATGTAAGTGGCGGTTTAATCTAGCTGTCACCCTGCACAACTACACCATTGTGGTGGTTCTCTGTCACAAGTCCTCCTCCCAGCACTGAACGGAGTTTAACGTAAAACCATGGTCTTAGATTTTTTCCTCTTATGATTGACCTTTAATTTTTACAATTTTTTATTTCTTTTGGCTTATGGACCCTTTTTGTCTAGGTGTAGCAACCATCAACACTTCCCCATATTTTATCATTTATCCTGCTTCTCCCTTTTTTTGCCAAGTTATTTTAAGGCAAATCCCAGATCTTATGTCATTTCAGTCCCATGTTTGTCAGTTGACATCCTTAAAAATGGCATTTCCTTACATAATCTCAATAACATTATTACACCTAATAAAATTAATAATTCTCTGATATTTAATATCCTAATTATCTCTCTCTAAGGTTTTACAAAGAATGGCTTTTCAAATCAGGATCCAATTGGTTGTCACAGCTCTTAAGTTTCCTTTAACGTAAACATTTGTGTGTTTGCACCTCTTCATACAATGTATTGGTGACAAAACTGGGTTAATTGCACCTAGAAATGTCTACTACCTAGATTCAGCTAATAGCTTCTTCCTGTTGTCCGTGAACTTGTGTCCCTATCCCCTGCATTTCTCTTAGACTGGAAGTTAGCCCTTGATAGGTAAAAACTGAAAGGAGCAAATCAAAACATTCAAGATCAAAGTGTAACAAAGGCAAAGTAAAGTTTATTTTGACACTTGGGTGCCAGTGGGCTAAGCTCTACAAGATGTTAGCAGTGTTAGGGAAGGAGGAAGATCTTTTTATGGAAGATTGAGAAGCATTTGGCTTTATAGACAAGTCTTTCTTATCAGGGTGCCAAGGACATGCAGCTCCTTACTAGGACTCTCAGCAGGTTCTTATCGGAGTGTCAGAGGCTTGAGGTGTCAGTATATTTCTTATGTGTTTGTAACTGGACAGGTGCAAGGAGGCCACGAGCTTGTGGCCTGTCTCCCTTATCTGAGGTGTGCCCACCTGCAGCAGAGTCTAACAGAGTGGTTTCTTCAGATCTAAGGTGACGTTAGCTGAGCCAACTTAACAGCCTTAAAGACTTGGCATTCAAGGTTAATTATTATTGATTCACATGTTTTGCTTTTTTGGCAAGAGTCTTTCATAGGTGTAATGTACACAGCATATTTTGTACTATCAGGAGACACATATTACCTGGTTGTCTCACCTACCATCGTGCTAAGATCCATCTGTGAGTTTAGATGGTGACAAGCCTGACCCTTCAGACTGAAGTCCTTTGTCCACCTCCTGCCCAGCGACTTTACTATCTATTGATGACCATGCCAGAGTCAGTGACATCTTATTAAAAAGGACTTTAAGAGAAGAATGTTATGAAAGTATCTAAAGGAAGGGTCAGATGGAGCAGAATTTGGTGGTTTTCAAGATTAAACATATACACATATATCTAAGTCACGAATTCAAATAGAGATGAGACAACAATATTTATAAAATCCTACAGCTGTATCTAGAACATCTCAGAATTGTAGTCTGGGGGATACCACTAGCCTTAAGGAAAATTAATATGCATTTTGTAAACTAGGCATTTTAAAATTATGAGCCCCATAAGATATAGCACCCTATGCTTCATAAACAAACATGAGAAACTTAGATAATGGGCTTGGTACAGAGAGATTTTATAATAAAATTGACTTCCTGTATTGGTCATTCCATGTTGATCTTTTCAGTGCAAATTTGTATAAATGCTTTATTTAATATAGATAAAAAATCTAAATGGGCTCGGGGTCCGTAGCTCAGCCGTTAGGGTGCTGGTCACATGCACCAGGGCTGGTGGGTTCAAACCCAGCCAGGGCCTGCTAACCAACTATGACAATAATAACAACAACAAAAAAATAGCTGGGCATTGTGGTGGGTGCCTGTAGTCCCAGTTACTTGAGAGGATGAGGCAAAAAAATCACTTAAGCCCAAGAGTTTGAGGTTGCTGTGAGCTGAGATGCCATGGCACTATACCAAGGGCAACTTAGTGAGACTTTGTCTAAAAAAAAAAGAAAGAAAGAAAGAAAAACTAAATAGAGGAAAACACAGGATAACAAAGACCAAATAGTAAATAAAAGTATAAAATAAAAAGTGAAAGCTTCCTCACTTCCATCCCCAGCTGGCCAAGTTAACTGGACTGACAGATTTAAAAAATTGTATTTTATTTGAACTTTTTATTTTGAGATAATTGTAGGTCACATGCTATTGTGAAGAACCAATACAATGAGACTTAATGTGCCTTAATGTATCTCCCCCATCTTGCAAAACTTTATATAGTATGGTATTGCAATCAGGATGTTGACATTGATACACTTGCATTAGTAGACTTTAAAATAACTTTTGTCTTCTTTGCCAGTGATTCTCAATTAGAGAGTTAGGCTATGTGAGTTAGGCTACCTTAGTGTCAGGATGAGGTCATGGGAATAGCGCTTCCTATTTTTCATTTGCATGCATCTGCCTTATTCAGTACATGCTAGCACCAGGCAGTTTCTCTCTCTAGCAGTTTTTCATTTTCCCCTTTGCCATACGTCTCCCTGGTCTTTTGAAGTCATCAAAACTGTGAAAAACAATAGGGCAAAATTTTCCGAGGTGGTTAATACCCATGGAGTAAATTTATTCTATGAGTGCTTGCCACAGAAAACTCAGTAAATAGTTTACTTCCGTAGGCAAGAGTGACATTACAATTTCTGATGACAGTTTGCTTTTTTATTTTTATTTTTTTATTTATTTATTTTTTATTGTTGGGGATTCATTGAGGGTACAAGAAACCATGTTACACTGGTTGCATTTGTTAGGAAAAGATCCTCTTACAATCGTGTTTTGCCCCCAAAAGGTGTGGCACACATTTCTTATAAGCTTTGTTGTTTCCTCT
>CAUYON010152587.1:0-16914 GCA_963573935.1 Arctocebus calabarensis | reverse complement strand
AACGGGCTAAGACGTCAGCCATGTACACCTGAGCTGGTGGGTTCAAATACAGCCCTGGCCCACCAAACAACAATGACGGCTGCAACCAAAAAATGACCAGGCATTGTGGCGGGCGCCTGTAGTCCCAGCTACTTGGGAGGCGGAGGCAAGAGACTCGCTTGAGCCCGGGAATTGGAGGTTGCTGTGAGCTGTGATGCCATAGCAGTCTATCCAGGGGGACAGCTTGAGGCTCTGTCTCAAAAAAAAAAAAAAATGGTAAGCATGAATTTTACATGTTGATGAATAATGATACTCTTATAGTATTTAGTCAAAGTCTATTTGTCTTGTTGACAAGGTATTTTGGATCTAGAATTTTTTAAAAAGACACAGCTTCATAAATTTCTCATTTTTCAACAAATGATGGTAGGCAGAGCCAATTGGAAGAGGAAGAGGCTGTACTGAGAGATGAATGCTCTGAAGTCAGAAAGTAAAAATCTGAATTACAGAATAAGTATCTGCTTATGGGATGAGGTAGTTATTGGTTTTCATTTGCTTATATTTTATGAATGAAGGCCACTTAAGATGTTTAGGGGTCATTTATATTTCCTTTCAACCTCCAAAGTAGCTGGGATTAAGGAGCCCACCACAATACCTAATTAATTTTTTCCCTTTTTAGTAGAGATGGGGGTCTTGCTCTTGCTCAGGCTGGTCTCAGACTCCTGAGTTCAAGTGATCCTCCTGTCTCAGCCTCCCGGATTGCTAATATAATAGGCATGAGTCACCGTGCCTGCCTGTATATTTGTAAATTTTGCTTGTTAAATGAATTCCTGGGCACTTTTGGATGAAATTGTAAGTGGGGACCTTTCCTTCCTTTATTTTGTAAAGTAGTAGTGTGTGCATGTACAGCATACATATATGCTTCCTTATATGTTTGTGTGTGCATATATATACATACCCAGTTTTTTTTTTTTTTTTGTAGAGACAGAGTCTCACGTTATCGCCCTTGGTAGAGTGCCGTGGCGTCACACAGCTCACAGCAACCTCTAGCTCCTGGGCTTAGGCAATTCTTTTGCCTCAGCCTCCCAAGTAGCTGGGACTACAGGAGCCCGCCACCACGCCCGGCTATTTTTCTGTTTTTGCAGTTCTGCTGAGGCTGGGTTTAAACCTGCCACCTTCAGTATATCGGGCTGGTGCCCTACTCAAAGAGCCACAGGCGCCACCCTTTTTTTTTTTTGTTTGTTTGTTTGAGACAGAGTCTCACTATGTCGCCCTCAGTAGAGTACTCTGGTGTCACTGCTCATAGCAACCTCAAACCCCTGGGCTTAAGCGATTCTCTTGCCTCAGCCTCCCAAGTTCTTGGGACTACAGGCACCTGCCACAACGCCCGGCTATTTTTTTGGTTGCAGTTGTCATTGCTGTTTAGCTGGCCCATGCTGGGTTCAAATCCGCCACCCTTGGTGCATATGGCCGGTGCTGTAATCACTGTACTACGGGCGCTGAGCCAACACACCCAATTTTGGTAAATTGATTTTATATCTTTCTACCATACTAAATTTTCTATGTTTACATAAATTTTTTTCAGTTGATTTTCTTGGCCATATATATGTGTGTATGTGTACACACAGCTGATTTCCAGGTATATTATTATATCATCTGCAAATATGACAATTCTACACTCTTTTTTCCAATAGTTATACCTTTACTTTCTCTTTACGTCCCTTGACTGAAGCTTCCAGCACTATTTTAATCAGTAGTAGAGTGGACGTCTCTTTGTCTTCTCTTGACCTGAGCACAACTCCCCCAGTATTTTCCTATTAGGTTTGAAGGTGACTTTCAATTTTAAAATTAATTTCTAACCAGACATTATTTTTTTGCTTTCTCTGTAAAACTGAAAATTTGGCCCAACAAGAAGATCCCTAAAAGTCCGATAGTAAGGGATTGGTTAAATACATTAGGTACATTCATTGAATGGAACATTGGAACAGTCACAGAATAACATGTACTATTTTAATCTTTTTTGTTCTTAAAAATCCTGAAGTATAGGCTCAGAGCCAGTAGTTGTTACAGTGCGGCCACATACAATGGTGGGTTCGAACCACCAGCTAAAACCACAATGACAACTGCAACAAAAAAATAGCTGGGGGTTGTGGCTGGTGCCTGTAGTCCCAGCTACAAGGGAGGCTGAGGCAAGAGAATCGCTTGAGCCCAGGAGTTTGAGGTTGCTATGAGCTATGACACCACGGCACTCTACCCAGGGTGACTCTGTCTCAAAAAAAAAAAAAAAAAAAAAAAAAGATGTCAGTGAAAAATGTCTGACCCTGAGAATTAAGAAACATTGGTATAAGGGTATCATTTAGCAACATTTAGGAAATGAAGAACAGGCTTGGCGCCTAATAACTCAAGTTGCGAAGGCGCCAGCCGCATACGCCAGAGCTGGTGGATTTGAATTCAGCCAGGGCCTGCCAAACAACAAAGACGACTACAGCCACAAAAAAGCCAGGCATTGTGGTGGGCACCTGTAGTCCCAGCTACTTGGGAGGCTGAGGCAAGAGAATAGTTTAAGCCCAGGAGTTTGAAGTTGCTGTGAGCTGTGATGCCATAGCACTTTACCCAGGGTGACAGCTTGAGGCTCTGTCTCAAAAAAAAAAAGGAAATGAAAAAAAACGGAGTAAGATTGTGTGGAATGTACAGTGAAGGTAATTGGGAAGAAGCAGTGTGCAGGTGGGGGGGCTTGATGGCACTAATGGATGTTTTGTGTTGTAAGCCTTTAAGAACCATTTGAATTTTCACTTATGTATTATTTTCATTAAAATAAAAATACAGTTGGGCATGGTAGCTCGTGCCTGTAATCCTAGCACTCTGGAGACCAAGGCAGGATGATCGCTTGAGCTCAGGAGTTTGAGACCAGCCTGAGCAAGAGTGAGCAAGAGTGAGACCCTGTCTCTTATTAAAAATAAAATAATTAACCAGGTATTGTGGTGGACGCCTGTAGTCTTAGCTACTAGGGAGTGTGGAGGCAGGAGGATTTAGAAGCTATGATGATACCACTGCACTTTACCTGGGGTAACAAAACAAGACTCTGTCTCATGAAAAGCCCCCAAACAACCCCGCAACAAAACTATACACATACATTATAGGAAAAATATCACGTACCATAAGCAAAATGAAAACAAAGATGGCTAGAATCTCATCCACTCAGAGATAATGGCTGTTAGTAGACTTCAGAAATTGTTTCTTTTTGAAAAATAGATGAAAGGTTTTCATTTTATTTAATTTTTAATTTTTTTAAATTTTATTTTAAGGCTTAAAACAGGGCTGGCTTATTATTTCTCACCATCCAGTGGGTTGCCTGGGTGGCCCTGTGCTTAGGGTGACTGGCGACTCCTTTGGCCACATTCAGCAGGTGGGGCTGGAGCGATCGCTTTCTCACATCTTGGAGGGTGGCTGTCAGCTGGGCTGCTTTAGTTCTCCTCTGGGGCTGGATATGTGCTCTCTTTCCACGTGGCATCCTCCACGTGGCCCCTCCCCAGGAGTACAGCACGGACTTCCTCGTAGGATGGTGGTTGAGTTCCCAGAGAAGTGGACACTGCCAGTCCTTTTACCAGGTAGGCCCTAAACTCACGTTCATGGCATGGCATTCTGTTGGTCAAAGCAAATCATGAGGCCTGCTCAGATTCAAAGGGGAAGAAGTCTCCGTGTTTTGATGGGAGGAGTGGCCTGTGAGTAGAAGGGTGGAAATGTTGGCCAGTCTCTTTTCCTTTTTATTTCAATACATGCTCGAGTCAGGGCTACAGGTAAGCCTATCATCTGAATAGTGTTCACTGTACTCATTGGGGGGGGGGGTTTGCCCTCTCCTCTTCTCCTTCCCCACTGCTTGATTTCCAGTGACTTTTACTGTCCTCTGTGCACATCTGCAACTCTTGCCTAGTACCACTTCATTAGAGAGTCCATATAGTGTTTGTTTTTCCATTCTTTTTCCTTTTTTTCTTTTTTGAGACAGAGTCTCACTATGTTGCTGTCGGCAGAGTGCTATGGTATCACAGCTCACAGCAACCTCAAACTCTTGGGCTTAAGCGATTCTCTTGCCTCAGCCTCCCAAGTAGCTGGGATTACAGGTGCCCACCACAACGCCCAGCTATTTTTTTTTTGCGGTTTTTGGCCGGGGCTGGGTTTGAACCCACCACCTCCGGCATATGGGGCTGGCACCCTACTCCTTTGAGCCACAGGCGCCGCCCGATGCCCAGCTATTTTTTGTTGCAGTTGCCATAACCACTGAGCCTGTTTTTCCATTCTTTGGATATTTCACTTAGGATAATTGTCTCCAGTTCCATCCAAATTGTTTCAAAAGGCATTAATTCTTCCTTTCTTATGGCTGAGTAGTACTTTATGGCATACAGATATGTACCCCATTTTGTTAATCCACTCATGAATTGATGGTACTTGGGTTGATTCCACACCTTTGTAACATCAAGGTTTTTTTTTTTTTTTTGAGACAGAGCCTCAAGCTGTCACCTTGTCTCTTGCCTCTGCCTCCCAAGTAGCTGGGACCACAGGCGCCTGCCATAACACCTGGCTATTTTTTGGTTGCAGCTGTCATTGTTGTTTGGCGGGCCCAGGCTTTGGATTTGAACCTGCCAGCTCAGGTGTATGTGGCTGGCACCTTAGCCCGTTGAGCTACAGGCGCCCAGCCGGTTTTTTTTTTTTTTGGGGACAGAGTCTCACTATGTCACCCTCAGTAGAGTGCCATGGTGTCACACCTCAAACTCTTGGGCTTCAGAGATTCACTTGCCTCAGACTCCCAAGCAGCTGGGACTACAGGTGTCCGCTACCAACGCCCGGCTATTTTGTTTTTGTTGTTGTTGCAGTTGTCATTGTTGTTTTAGCTGGCCCAGGCTGGGTTTGAACCCAGCCTCAGTGTATATGGCCAGAACCCTACCCACTGAATAACAGGTGCCACCAGATGAAAGTTCTTTTAAATGGGCCAGGGTGGTGGCTCAGCCTGTAATCCCAGCACTCTGGGAGGCCGAGGTGGATGGCTTGCCTAAGCTCACAAGTTTAAGAACAGCATCAGTTAGAGTCAGACTCCATCTCTAAAAAAAATACCTGGGTGTTGTAGTAGGTGCCTATAGTCCCAGCTACTCAGGGCTGAGGTGAGACAAGTAAGCCCATGAGTTTGAGGTTGCTGTGAGCTCTGATGCCATATCACTCTAGTGGGGGAGACAAAGTGAGACTCTGTCTCAAAAAAGAAAGTACTTTTAAACACTTATACAAGTTTACAAATGTTCTTTTTAATTTTAATTAATTAATTAAGTGTACAAAAAAATTTTTTTTTCTTGACACTAATACTCTTTTTTTTTTTTTTTTGAGACAGAGCCTCAAGCTGTCACCCTGTATAGAGTCCCATGACATAACAGCTCACAGCAACCTCCAATTCCTAGGCTCAAGCGAATCTCTTGCCTCCGCCTCCCAAGTAGCTGGGACTACAGGCGCCCCCCACAATGCCCAGCCATTTTTTGGTTGCAGCCATCATTGTTGTTTGGTGGGCCTGGGCTGGATTCGAACCCACCAGCTCAGGTGTACCTGGCTGGCGCCTTAGCCCTTTGAGCCACAGGCACCAAGCCACTAATACTAATTCTTACTAATACTAATACGAATTTGGGGGAAAAAAATTCATCAGGAAAATTTGCTTCATTTAAAAGGATTTTTATCTTTTATTTCCATCAAATTATTTCAATGCACAGAAATGTAAAAAGTGCAATTGAGCCTTGATATAGCACATTTAAAATGCAGAAAACTGGGCAGCATCAAGTACAGTGCTGGCCTCATATACCGAAGGTGGAGGGTTCAAACCAGCCTTTGGCTGAACTGCAAAACATAAAAATAGCTGGGCGTTGTGGCAGGTGCCTGTAGTCCCAGCTACTCGGGAGACTGAGGCAAGAGACTTGCCTAAGCTCAGGAGTTGGAGGTTGCTATGAGCTGTGTGACGTCACGGCACTCTACCGAGGGTAATAAAGTGAAACTCTGTGTCTACAAAAAAAAAAACCAAAACAAAATTAGAGATTTAAATGTGAATAACGAAATGTATATTTTTCTTTTTTCTTTCTTTTTTTTTGTATTTTTTTTTTTTTTTGGCCAGGGCTGTGTTTGAACCTGCCACCTCTGGCATATGGGATCGGTGCCCTACTCCTTTGAGCCACAGGCACTGCCCGAAATGTATATTTTTCAAGAAATTAAGCCGCATTAAAATTTTCAGGAAAAATACATAGTCAATATATTTTTCTACCTCCTAAAGTCTCTGATTTTTGATTAGCTTAAAAGTTTTAACATTCAATAATACTTATTAAATTCCTTTCATATCTCAGGACTTGTCCTTCATGTCTTCACTTTTACATTCCATGTAATTTAAAAACAATCTTGAGTGGCACCGGTAGCTCAGTGGGTAGAGCACCAGCCACATACACTGAAGCTGGTGGGTTTGAACCTGGCCTGGGCCTGCTAAACAACAATGACAACTGTAGCAAAAAAAAAAAAAAAAAAAATAGCTTGGCATTGTGGCGGGCACCTGTAGTGCCTTGGGAGGCTGAGGCAAGAGAATTGCTTAAGCCTAGGAGTCTGAGGTTGCTGTGAGCTATGACATCATAGGACTCTACCCAGGATGACAGCTTGAGACTCGCAAAACAAACAACAACAAAAAACTATCTCGGCTTGGTGCCTGTGGCTCAGCAGGCTAAGGCGCCAGCCTCTTATACTTGAGCTGGCGGTTTCGAATCCAGTCCAGGCCCGCCAATCAACAATGATGGCTGCAACCAAAAAATGGTTGGGCATTGTGGAGGATGCCTGGAGTCCCAGGTACTTGGGAGGTGGAGGCAGGAGACTCGCTTGAGCCCAGGGATTGGAGGTTGCTGTGAGCTGTGATGCCACAGCACTCTATCCAGGGTGACAGCTTGAGGAGGCTCTGTCTCCTCAATGGCCTAAGGTGCCCGCCACGTACACCTGAGCTGGTGGGTTCGAATCCAGCCGGTGCCTGCCAAACAACAATGACGGCTGCAACCAAAAAAAGTGGCCAGGCGTTGTGGCAGGTGCCTGTAGTCCCAACTACTTGGGAGGTGGAGGCAGGGGACTAGCTTGAGCCCAGGAATTGGAGGTTGCTGTGAGCTGTGGATGCCATAGCACTTTATCCAGGGTGACAGCTTGAGGCTCTGTCTCAAAAAAAAAAAACCAAAAACTATCTCGTGATGCATTTGTAGAGGCCTCTAACATGAAGGAATATAGTGAAACAGAGTACAGTGGATTTCAGTGGGTTTACTTGGCCTTAGTTATTGCTGTTGGTATTAAATAATTTGCACATCAAAGATAATAATGGCACATTTATCAGAAAGAACAGTGTTACCCTTGGCCACCAGGCATAAGCATGGGAGTGTGTCTGTAGGAGGTAGACTTGATTGAGCCTTGAGATGACACTGTGAAATCTCTATTTTTCTATACAATCCTCCTGCCCACAGAGGGTTATGAAATAAATATGGGCCAAACCAAAGGTGTACAATGTGTGCATTGTGAAGCAACTGTGATGGAATGCATTTTGGTGAAAGAGCAGTAGCGTCCTGCTATGTCCTGAGATTCAGGGAGAAAAGGAGGGACTTGCACTTGGGGTCTGCAGGGTCGGTTTCCATCCTGTTAGGGTCGTATAGGTTTTGTTCTTTCCAAGTCAGTCTGAAGTCCTTTTTGCCACGATGCAGGTGGTCAGAAGTAACGACGTCCTTGTTAGTATAGGAGTGAAAGGAAGAAAAAAAGAAGAAAGAAAAAAGAAACTGAAAGAAGTAACCATGAATTTTTATTCCCATTTTTCTTTTTGAGACAGAGTCTCAAGCTGTTGCCCTGGGTAGAGTGCCGTGGCGATAGCTCACAGCAACCTCCAACTCGGGCTCAAGCTATCCTCTTCCCTCAGTTTTTGTATTTTCAGTCGAGATGGGGTCTTGCTTTTGCTAAGGCTGGTCTGGAACTCGTGAGCTCAAGCAATCTATCTGCCTTGGCCTCTCAGAGTGCTAGGATTATAGGCGTGAGTCACCCTGCCTGGCCTTTATTCCTGTTTTTTAATCTGCTGTATTTTTAAAGACAGGGTCTTGCTCTGTTATCCAGGCTGGAAGCTTCCTGCAGCTTTTAGCTCCTGGGATTAAGTGTTCGTCTTGCCTCAGCCTTTAAAGTAGCTGGGACTACAGGCATGTGCCACTGTGCTGGGCTAATTTTTCTATTTTTTTGTAGAGACTGAGTCTCACTGTTGCTCAGGCTAGTTTCCACCTCCTGATTTCAACCTCCCAAAGTGCTGGGATTGAGCCACCATCTAATTCCCATTTTATAAATCAAGAAATTGAGTCTCAGTGAAGTTCAGTTAAAGTCCTGCAACTCTAATAGACTGACAGAATTCCCAGGTTCTGATTTCTATTGTTTTCCCCTTGAAAATAGAGACAGTGTGTGAGGTGTGTGTGTTTGTGTGTATTTTCTGGTCTAAATTTATAGCAGATATACGTGCATTTGTGTACCTGTATTAGGTCGAATATGTTAGCTCTACTGATCGTGATTTCCTACAAATAATTGTCCTATATTATTAATGGGTGTTACAAATTATTTATAACTTACCTCTGAGATCAGGGAGCTGTGTGGCTCACGCCTGTAATTCTAACACTCTGAGAGGGTGAGGCTGGAGGATGGCTAGAGGCCAGGAGTTCTAGACTAGCCTGCCCAAGAGTGAACCTCATCTCTACTAAAAATAGAAAAATTATCTGGGTGTCAGTGGCGGGTGCCTGTGATACCAGCTACTTGTGGGAGGCTGAGGAAGAGGGATCGCTTGAGCCCAGGAGTTCAAGGTTGCAGTGAGCTGCGATGACGCACGCACTCTACCCTGAGCGACAGGGGGAGACTTTGTCTCAAATCAAACAAACAACTTACCTCTTTCCATAATAACTTGTTTTCGCTTTTTGAGAATTACAGTAGCCTAAATATAGCTCTTTATTTATTTCAAACAATAATATCTTGTTGATCCAGAACACGTGGAACTTCTTGGGGCTATATATGTTAACAGAAGATGTATTTAATGGCAACTCGGCATTCTCACTCAGTCCGTACCAAAAATTCAAATCCTCCTTCCACACCCCGAAAGCAGAGGAGTTCCGGGTGTGTAGGTGGAATGCTTTTCACAGGGGCTTTTTCCTGAATTCCGGAGGCAGCTGCTAGGAGAACACGCCTCTTCCACACACGCCCCCTACCCAGTTTCACATGTACCTGCAGCCCTAGGACTGGACCCCCGCGGGACGCGACTTGGGCCATGTCAGACGTGGCAGAAAAAAACAGCAGTTGCCTTTTCATCTCTCTTCTAATGATCAAACTATGCAGTTCCTTTACGTAGCATCTGGGCATTTAAGGCAGATGTAAATATGTGACCTAAACAGATTTCTGGTTACGTGGCTAGTTCGGGTGCCGACCGCAGCGGAGGTGGGCTCACACAGTTCTCCCCACTCGCGAGTTTGGTTACTTGCTTTGGAAGCTCGGGAACCGCACGCTCTGCCCTCAGCGAGGTGTGATCCTGCACGATCCCACCGCAGCCCCGGTCGGGCGTTGGCGGTTTTGAACCCTTTCCCGGCCCCAAGTTCCAGCTGCCAAAGGTCGGCCCCGCCGCGAGCCTCGGGCCCCGCCCCCTTTGGCCTGGGTCGGAGCCGCCGGGAGCCGGAGCCCGAGCGGCCGCGGCCCCTTTAAGGAGCCGCTCTGCGGTAACCCGAGCCCGCAGTCCGGGCGGGCGCGGCGGCCGCGCCGTAGCTCCAGCCTCGGTGACTGCACCTCCGAGCGGCCCGGAGCCCGCGGCTTCCCCGGCTCCCGGGAGCATCTCGCGGGGTGGCCCCGGCCGGCGCCAGCCTTCGGGCCGGGCCAGATAACCAGGCGCTTGCAACTGCCCGCCGCGCTCTCCCGGCCCGGCGCAGCCGCCGCCCGCGCGCGAGGCGCCCCAGGACCCGGCACAGGTGACGCCGTTTGGAGCGGGGCGCAGGGAGGAGGGCGGGCTCGCGTCGCCCCGCGGCTTCCCCGCGCAGCTGGACGCCGTCCGCGAGCAGGGGCGCCGCGACTTCCCGCCGCTGGCCTAGCGCGGCCGAGGGCCCCCGCGCCTGCAGGCTGGGTGGGCGTCCGGCGCGCGGGAGGCGGCTCGGGGCGGGCTCCGGCAGGTGTGTGCGGAGGGCGCAGCATCCTCCCAGCCCCGGGGTCCCGGCGCCGCTCCGGGAGCAGATGGCGTCCCGGGGCCCGCGGCCCCCGCGCCACTCGGGCGCCCCACGTCCCACTCGCGTTTCCCGGCTGCGCGATTCGGGCTGCCCTGTCTCCCTGGCGGCGCCGCCGGGGGCTCAGCGCTAAGCGGGTGGGTGAGAACCTTTGGACACCCAGGGAAAGCTTTCTTGTTAGAGAGCGACACATTAGCAGGCGCATCAAGTGGGTAAGTCACCTAACCCCTCCTGGCCCCCCCGCCCCCCCCGCCTCTTTCTAAAACAAGTCGCTCTTATTTACCCTTGTATTTCTCAAGTGGGTCCCATTTTTAGCCAGCGAGTGGCGGATTGGGAAAGGCACCAGGCACAAAGTCAGGGGAGAAATTGGTTTCTGTTTCCAGCTGTACCATTATAACCTGTGGCAAGTTTATTAAACTAAGTGCCTCGGTTTACCCATCCACGAAAAGGGCTTCATAATGCCAGCATTTGCCTACCGTCCCGAGGTGGCTGAAGACCCTCCGTGAAAGCACTCTTGAGTTGTCTAAGTCCATTGAAGGGCCAGTGTCGGGGGTCTGTAGTTTATTAATTGTACACATTTGAGTATGGTGCACATTTTTATGTGAAATTTGCTTTAAAGAGTTATCTTTGACGATGTTTAACTTAATTCAGATACTAGTCTGGGGTCAAGATGGAAGACTTTATGCGGATGTTAGGAATTGGTGTGTGAAGTCGGAGAACTCGCTGTAGCAAAATCTTAATGCAGTCATAAATGGAGCCGCGGAAAATGGACTGTGGATTGTGGTGTTTTTTTAAGTGAGATACTGCTGTTTGAGCACATGGTATAGATTGGAATGCGGCCTCATCTTTGTGTAGCCAATTAAGGTAATAAGTTAGAGAATCCAAGTTCCCTCTTAAGTGTGCTATATATGAGGTAGAGAATTTTTACCCTTGTTTATCTTTTCCTTAAAAGATAAAGATTGTATGGGTGAAACTAAATTAAGAAAGTGTACTCTTGTCATGTTAGACAATTTAAAAGAATGGCTTGAGGAACCATAGATTTTGGTTATTTTGCCACCCCCGTCCTATGCCAGCTGATGATCCAGAGAATAATTTATTTTGAGGATACTTCCTTTTTTCCTGCCCCTGCAACCCTTTTGTCACATTACCTCCCTACAGAGTTGGAATCTTTACTGTGCCGTCTGGTCGCCCCCATCAGCTACCCAGTCCGTCTCTTGTAATCACACTCCTGGATTTCCATTTCTGTTCTTTTCACTCTAATCCTTCTTTACCCTGGTATAAAGAATTAGTGGATCTTTGCTAACAAAGCTGTATTCTTGAAGGTATGGCAGTGGTTAAGGAGCTGAAACTTTATTGCCAACTCCAGAGAAGCTGGGTCTTCTGACAAGATCCTGGAGTACAGATGCAAGAGTTGGCCTGCTTTTTCTTTCATTTTCTCAAGTCTCCATTAATTATTTACTTAACCAAGGGAAGGCTTGGGAGCAGGAAGCAAGCAGAAATCGAACTCAGTGTTGGTTTGATTAAGATCATTCCCTGCAGGGACGGCGCCTGTGGCTCAAGGAGTAGGGCACTGGCCCCAATACCAGGGGTAGTGGGTTCAAGCTTGGGCCTGGCCAAAACTGCAAAAAAAAAAATCATTTCCTGCAAAGGAGTGGGAAGAAAGAAGAAGCGGCTTGACTATAATAAGGAGGTTGGAGAGCCCTCACCATCACCAGATAACTAGCAGATAGAGGAGGAGCCCTAGATTCTCCACTGGGAAACGAGAAAGGATCACAAAAAGGGCGCGTGGCTTCTAGGCAAATTCTGGAATGCACCTGAGGTTTAATGGGCCCTTTTCCCTCTTTGCATTTGAGAGTGTTTCTGGCTCTTCAGGGTCAAGTGCAACTGTCCTGTGGTTTTCAGACTTGTTCACACTCCTCCCTCGGTGCTCTAAAGGAGGCCCAGCATTTTTTTTTTTTTTTTTGAGACAGAGCCTCAAGCTGTCACCCTGGATAGAGTGCCGTGGCATCACAGCTCACAGCAACCTCCAATTCCTGGGCTCAAGCGAGCCTCCTACCTCTGCCTCCCAAGTAGCTAGGACTACAGGCGCCTGCCACAACGCCCAGCCATTTTTTTTGGTTGCAGCTGTCATTGTTGTTTGGCAGGCCGGGCTGGATTTGAACCCACCAGCTCAGGTGTACGTGGCTGGTGCCTTAGCCTGTTGAGCCACAGGCGCCGAGCCAAGAGGCCCAGCATTATGTTCCAGCCTCAGATTGGGCCTTACAAATATTACAGGAAGCCAGACAGTTAAATTTGTAGGAAACCTTTAAGACCGCAGTACCTCGTCCCACCCTTCTTACCTAGTTAATACCCCTATATCCTATGGATTAAGGATTCCATCAGGCATCCATATCTCTTGGAAGCGGGATACTCAGTTTAAGAAGAGTAAACTGAACCGTCTACACTGAGATCCAGAAAACTGTAGTTTTCCTGTTGAGGAAGATAATGAATTAATTGTTTGGGTGAGAATAGTGAGTATTTGGACAAGGGAGGGAAGGACTGGGGGTGGACTTGTGCTGGACAGCTTGTGTCCTTGTCCTTGAGAGAGCAAAGGATACCACCAAGCTAGCACAGCACCTTGCTATAGTGAGAGGAGAGAGCGAGCAGTTTGGAGGTGGAGTCACCATCTGTTCTCAAGGATGGGAAGCAGACTTAACATTAGGGATGAGCTGTATTCACCTGGCACTGACATCAGGCAGGGGATGTATTACTACAAAGAATGTATTACATCAGGAAAGTGAGGCTAATTTTGTAAAAAATTCTAAGGTATTTCAAGAATGGCTTTGGTGCTATTTTTTCCTATTGGAGATGAAAGTTAGGTAGCACACAGAGAAATGGAGTCCTACTGCTGTGAAGCTTGTTACTCCTGGTGATGCAGTTGGATTTGCTGCAAACAGATCCCCGACCTGAGGAGGCAGGATAAGGCAGGGATGGCAAAAGGTGTTTCTTTGCTCAGAACATGAGTCTGTTCAAGAAGGAACTTGTCAATCCATGTAAAAGGCCAAGGTTTTTGAAAACAGCCGATGAAGAAGATAGCAAAAGTCTGTTCAGAGCTTGGGCCATTGTGGAGGAAAGGATTCCTGCATGGTGGCACCGAGGTCGGGGGTAGGGGGGGTTGGCGTTTGACTAGATGGACAGGGTTTGTCCAAAGCAATATCTTAAACGTTTTGAACTACAACAGTACAACCTACATTTTTACATTGAGATCCAGAACATGAGATAGTGTATGTGTGTCTGAAACAAGTTACTGTTTCTAATCCTATTCTTAAAAATGTGTTCTTAAAAATGTATAACCTGTCAATGGATCACAGATTATCATTTGGAAACTATTTGTCTAATGGATGGAAAAACACGTCGCCATGAAGCAGGCGGTTGGAACATCTGGAGGAGGTGAGGGGGACATAGAAGTGGCTGAGAGCTTTCTGGACCCTTGTCAGTGGGGACAGAGGGTGGGTAGGAACTCATCTGGTGTCTGGTCTATGTTCATATAGATGAAAGGCAGCTGGATGGGGCAGATGTACAAAAGGGGACTTCCCACCTATTCTTTTCACTTAAAAGTAAAACAGTGTGAACTTGGATTTGAAAGCAGATTTCTTGTTTTTTGAGACAAAGCCTCAAGCTATCACCCTGGATAGAGTGCTGTGGCATCACAGCTCACAGCAACCTTCAATTCCTGGGCTCAAGCGAGTCTCTTGCCTCCGCCTCCCAAGTAGCTGGGACTACAGGCGCCCGCCACAACGCCTGGCCATTTTTTGGTTGCAGCCGTCATTGTTTGTCGGGCCCAGGCTGGATTCGAACCTGTCAGCTCAGGTGTATGTGGCTGGTGCCTTATCCCGTTGAGCCACAGGCACTGAGCCGAAAGCAGATTTCTTTTTTGTTTTTTGTAGAGACAGTCTCACTTTATCGCCCTCGGTAGAGTGCTGTGGCATCACACAGCTCATAGCAATGCCAACTCCTGGGCTTAGGCGATTCTCCTGCCTTAGCCTCCTGAGTAGCTGGGACTACAGGCGCTCACTACAACACCCAGCTATTTTTCTGTTTTGCAGTTTGGCGAGGACGGGTTTGAACCCACCACCTTCGGTATATGGGGCGGGCGCCCTACTCGATGAGCCACAGGCGCTGCCCTGAAAGCAGATTTCTTTAGAACACACTTTTCTCTGTGTGTTAAATGAAAAGACAAATGGATCCAGAATAAATTGGCTGTTGGATTTAGATCACCTCCACTTTCAAGGGCTGGATAGGGAGCAAGTGGCTCATAGGGCAGAGTGGGTGAGTCAGAGGTTCACATCTCTCCTTCCAGCTTTGAGAAGTTTGAGCAGAAGTGGATGAAATGTGTTGTTTTGAAACCCCAATTGCTGATCAAACTCATTAGGGAGTTGGCTGCTTGCCTCACAAAACTTGAAAAGTATTCTCATTACATTTTATAAAGAGGTTAGACTATCAAGACTTCCTTAGAAGTCTATTTCAAGATGTACCATCAAGCTCTAATCATCATTCATAGTCTTTGGGATCACCAAAAAAGCTTCTTGGAGAAACAGGCAAGGCAGCAACCAGCAACTGTGAGCTAATTCCTGCATCTGCCCTGAAGTTAATCAAGGACAGAGCCTGTCTGCAGACTTTTAATTTCCTTTTCATAACAATTAACGTCTGACTCCAACACCTAACATTCCCACCGGCAAGTAAAACAAAGCCTGGAGAGAAAGTACACAGGTATCAGAGTTCACCCAGGTGTTGCCTAGTTACTGCTTTATCACTGACATTCTTGACCTACTTGGATCCTTACTTTGACCCATCTCTGCCTTCTCTGATTTTCTTTCTAGAGGGTGGAGGCCAGAAGGGAGGTCCTGAGCCCCTGGAGCAAAGGCAGCATGTTTGGCAACTCCCAGCTGCGTATCGTTTCAGGCACAGTTAAGAACCAGCTGTGGATGCATTTGCCATTTTGAGGATTTGAAACCACTTATAGTCTCAAGTCCCTAAAGTTTTCTTTAGTGTTTTTTTTTCTTTAATTACAAAAGTGAAAATGGCTCTTCATTAAAAAAAAAAAAAAAAAAAAAAAATTACAACCAATACTCAAGAGAACGCACCTCCCCAAACTCCCTTGGTTTTATCTCTAAACACAACCAGTTATCTATGGGGATGGGGTGGGTGTTTATAGCCCTCCAGACATTTTCTCTACAAATGTTAAAGTGTGCTCAGAGTTATTTATTTATGAAAAATGTATGATTTTGTAGCCTGCTTCCATATCACGTTATTCACTTAAATGTCTGTTTTAAGATGTAATAGTATAGCCATGTCAATATATTTATCCATTTCCCTATCTGTGGGCCTTAAGGTTGCTTCTAATGATGCTTCAATAAACACCCTTTTTAGCACTATACATCATTCTTTTCACACTTGTGTGAATTTGTTTTGAGGGTAAAAGATCAATTTATTATATACTATTTATTATTTTCTAATTCATGAAACACAGTAATATCGCCTGTAGCTCAACAGATAGGGCACTGGCCACATGCACCAAAGCTGGCGGGTTGGAACCTAGCCCAGGCCAGCTAAACAACAATGACAACTGCAACAAAAAAATAGCTGGGCGTTGTGGCGGGTGCCTGTAGTCCCAGCTACTTGGGAGGTTGAGGCAAGAGAATTGCTTAAGCCCAAGAGTTTGAGGTTGCTGTGAGCTGTGACACCACAGCACTCTACCAAGGGCAACATAGTAAGACTGTGTCTCAAAAAAAGAAAAAAAAAAGAGACATCGTAAAATCAAGGTTTACAAATTCTTCTATTTAATTCCCCAGATATTCCTTTAGCAGTGAAAGCACAGATTAGAACTTGTGGGGACTCCAATGTGCAGCCCTTGTTGGCAGAGCTTACTATCTAGTAGGGGGATTAGGCATGTACATTGATTAAAATATTTGCAGTTTTATTTTTTATTTTTATTTTTATTTTTTTTTCGAGATAGAGCCTTAAGCTGTCACCCTGGAGAGAGTGCTGTGGCATCACAGCTCACAGCAACCTCCAATTCCTGGGCTCAAGCGAGTCTCCTGCCTCCACCTCCCAAATAGCTGGGACTACAGGCGCCCACCACAACGCCTGGCCATTTTTTGGTTGCAGCTGTCATTGTTATTTGGCGGGCCCAGGCTAGATTCGAACCCGCCAGCTCAGGTGTACGTGGCTGGTGCCTTAGCCCGTTCAGCCACAGGCGCCGATCCCATAAAATTATTTTCATTTCTACTTCATAACTGAAATTTTGCTACTGTTATGAATTGTAATGTATATATCTGATATGCAGGATGTATTTTAATTGTTACAAAGAGGTCGCAACCCACAGGTTGAGAACCGCTGATCTGTAGGCTTAAAATTGTTAATAGGTTGTATGGTGTGAGAGTTGGGGCTGTAAGTTGCGAAAAGTTCACCTCTCATAAGTCACCTGGATCTGCGTTTCCAAGAACACATTCGCCAAATTCTTGCCTTGGGTACATTGCTCCCAAACACTCAAGCTTAGGGTTTTTTTTTTTTTTTTCCTTAAGCTGTCACCCTGGATAGAGTGCTGTGGCATCACAGCTCACAGCAACCTCCAATTCCTGGGCTCAAGCGAGTCTCCTGCCTCTGCCTCCCAAGTAGCTGGGACTACAGGCACCCGCCA
>CAUYON010152585.1:0-60634 GCA_963573935.1 Arctocebus calabarensis | reverse complement strand
TAATTCTAGCCAAACTAAATTTTCACTTAATATACAAAGACAAAAAAAACCCAGCACACTGAATCAATGTATTTCGTGTTTCCTATTCAAGATTGCCAACAACATTTCCAAATCATATGAAGCCAACAGGCCTGTCTCTTTCGTGTATATACTCTACTCTGCAGCACTCAGAGTACCTGGACATAAGGTTAATGTATTCTGGTTGCAGAGGGATGAATCTAACATTATTATAGTCTTTTGGGTTTTTTGGGTATTATAGTTTTTTTGCAGTTTTTGGCCGGGTCTGGGTTTTTTTTTTTTTTTATAATTTTATTGAATATTCTGTACATTGGTGCAATCATAGGGCACGATTCATATACATTCAGAAATGTTTTGATAGTACTGTTACAGTTAGCCTTCATGGCATTTTTTTGATCACTATATAAAGACATTGATACTCTACATTTAATAAGTTTCCGGTATATGGGGCCAGTGCCCTACTCCTTTGAGGAATCTAACATTATTAAAATATATGTAAAACTTTCTTTAGAGAAATCATTCTTTCCTATAGCTAATCAAACTGTATATTCATTTTCTCTAAAGAAAAGTTTTTATAATTTCATTATAATTTTGGAGAATATTCTTTTCTGCACAGATTTGAGACTGTTTTCATTTTATAATTTTTTGTTTCTTAACAAATTATACTACTCTTGACTTATCTTTAAATATTTACATCAAATAATTGCATTCACATAAACCCTTACCAAGATATTTATTTCAAAAATATTGTGACGAGCATAAGATAATCATCACCCCTGATTTCTTTAAAATGGCCATTTTATGAAAATTCTGCATTATGCATCTTAAATTATTACATTTACAATGTTCACAGTTACAGTGAACATTGATGCATTTTGGCAAAAGTCATATTGGATACATTATCTTATAAACTAAAATGAACTAGATAAAAAGGAATGTAAAAGCATCTTCGTTTACTACATTTTTCTTATATGTATCTAAAATTTGTATCTGAGAACTTCTACTAAAATCCATCTTAAAGAGAAAAGTCTTCAGAGTCTTTTATTTTAAAACTCTCACAGCATAAAGCTTTTACTAGAATCCAACTTGAAGAGAAAAATCTTTCAAATCTTAATTGGAAAACTCCATAAACTCATGTTTTAGGGGATAGGAATGAGTACATCTTAGAAATAAGCATGATATAGGGAGATTCTATAGCTCTTGAACTGGGACTTTCTGACTGTATTTAATTTTTCAGAAACAAAATGTCAAAAAATGAATATGTTTTTAAAGGTTGGTAGGTTTACATTTAAAAATACACAGATTGAAGTAGTATTTAAATTTATGATATAATTTTGGGGAAACCTTTATGTCTCAAGAATGTCCAAACGTTTTTCTTTTCTGCACACATAAAAAGAATGAGTTGTCTTGGGCCACATGGTGAATACACAGACACTAAGGAAAGCTGATGAGCAAGAAAATAGTTTCACATATGCTCTTTATGATATCCAACACTATAATCAAGCAAAAATATCTTCACAAAATCAGTATGTCATCAGTAGGTCAAAGTTGGACACTTCTGAATGATCCAATTTGTAAAGAATTATAGGAGTTAGAAATGATGAACCTTTCTATTGCTATTCATTTGTATTTAGTAAGGATTAATAAAATGTCAGGGAAAATAAATTACTGTTCCTAATTGCTGTCCTTAGGATTATTTATAATAATTTATGTCAGTCTCTACAGAAGGAAAATGTATATTTAGCCCCTGAATATGCGGAATGGGCTAACCATCTGCTTAATAAAAGCAAGTGTATCCTATGCCCTCATCCATTTTCCATGGATTGGAAATTTTAAGTGTTGGATATCTGCTACAAATCCACAGAGCAAAGTGTTTATTCTTTTATAAGGTTCTAGAATCTGTTAAGATGCTTTATCCTAGGCAGTGCAGGTGGCTCAAAGAAGCCCTATATACAGGAGGTGGTGGGTTCAAACCCAGCCCCAGCCAAAAACTGTAAAAAAAAAGAAAACATGCTTTATCATAGCCAATTGAATAGTCTATCACATATAGTGCATAAAACCCCACAGGTATTAGACAAATTTTGAAGCTCTCTAGAATAATTTTTTTAACATAGAGTCACAAAAACTTTATTTTTGAAACACTGGCATATTCTGTAAAAAGATTGTGCAGTTTCAGAATGCAACATATCTTCTCTTGTTTGCTATTGTTGTGTTATGCCTAATGAAATTCATGCTCATTGTTTTAATTTGTGGATCAATTGAGAGAATGGTTGCATCTTGAAGAAACATCTTATATATCCTCTTCACACACACACACAAAAATGTGACAGTATGTTTTGAAACTAAAGTATGTAATCTCTGTGAGACAAGGAATTTTATTGTTGTTTTTCACTGTTTCCCTAATATTAAGAATAGTGTTTGGACTATAACAAACATTTAATAAGTAGAGTGAAAAATCTAGTTTTAAACAGAACAAAACTGGTATTTCTTAAAACACATTTGTGTGCTTGTCAATATAAATGTTATATTTTGGGCAGAGAGTGGATGGTGTTATTGTAGCTGGAATTTCTCCTTCTACTAGATCCTTGGTCTCTAAGTCAAAGAACAAACCTACAGACTAAGCAAGTAAGTAAAAGGATGGATTTTATTGATGGATAGATAGATAACCAAAAGAAAGGAACGGAACCTCCACCAATGGAGGGGGACCCTAGTGTCCCCCCCCCGCACCATCTGCCTAGGGGGTTGTATATTGCTTTTCCTATCCTGTGGGCAGGGGGATTTGCAGAAATGGAAAGCATTCCTGGAATATGTCACAATTGTTTTGCACATTGTGGGCTTGCGTAGAAGTTAATTTTAAAACCGAAGTGCAGAGGAATATGGTCCCTCCTGAGTGCACATCTCTGCTCTGGGAAAAGCAGCCCAGAGGAGGGTCAGGCTGCTTTATGACCTTGTTTGTGCTCCGTAAATGGAGCTGGCAAATGGCCTGTGTTGGCCTAGAGATGGGATCTGCGGTGAGACTGATTTCTGAGCTCATCCAGGCCTAGAAAATAGGAGGTCCCTGTCCTGACTTGAACATGGGAACTCTGTATCACTGCCTCCATAAAGCAAGTTGTGCAAATCCCACATTTATTCTGGCGGGGATTCTGGTCATGAAAATTCATGATTTTTCTTCAATGTAATCTGAAAATTTCAATAAGATCATCCCACAGGATAACAAATGATGCTTAATTTTATCCAAGTTATTTCATTTGATTTTCCTTTATAGCATAAAAAACAAACACCCCAAATTGAATCAATTAGCACCAAGCATTCCCTACCATATTTAAATTTTAAAAGTATAGAAGAGAATGAAAGCAAATAAGAAAAAGAAAAGAAACAAAAAAACTTTTGGGCAGCGCCTGTGGCTCAGTGAGTAGTGTGCTGGCCCCATATGCTGGAGGTGGTGGGTTCAAATCCAGCCCTGGCCAAAAACTGAAAAAAAAAAAAAAAAAAAAAAACCTTTTAAACACATCAACTAAAAGATACCTTTAGTTAAAGAGGAGCAATATAATAAAGAAGTGTTTTCCAACTACTGCCTAGAATGAAAAGAGCCAAGTTTACATTTCAGCAAGCGAATTTTGTTTAACATGATAGAGTGAAGTTTGGTAATTTCTTTTCCCTTTCATAAGGGCTTCTTTCAGTTACCATAGAACTTGAAATAACTATAAATCGAATTCAATGCTTTATTAGTAATGTTATTTATGAGACTCCTGGTTTCTCATCATTTTTAGGAGTAACTGAAAAATTCTTCCCATGGTCTACAAATGTCTTTATCAAACCGACCTTGGTTATTCTCTAGTCCCACCAACTTCCTCTCTATCTCTCTCCACTCAGGATAGCTCCTAAGGAAATTTGTCTAAAATGTATCTCCCCAAGTTCCGTCTATGACTCATTCTATGTCATTTCAATCTCTACTCAAATATCACCACTTCAGGGTATTAATTTTTCTTCATCCTTTCTAAGTTGGTGCACTCTCCTGTCTTTTTATTTATCTTTTTTTTTTTATTTTTCAGTTCTAATCACTACCTGATACAGAAACATGCACACACATACATAAAGGTAAAAGCCTCTCCCATTAAGATGTATAGTATATTAGTTCAAAAGCTTATTTTTTTATCTTCTTCACTTTATTTTTGTTTTTTTAAGACAGTAACTCACTTTGACACCCTCAGTAGAGTGCTGTACTGTCATAGCTCACAGCAACCTTAAACTCTTGGGCTCAGCTGATCCTCTTGCCTCAGAGACACAGTCACAACACCCAGCTATTTTTAAAGATGGGGTCTCACCCTCTCTCAGGTTGGTATCAAACTCCTGAGCTAACGCAATCCACCCACCCCTGGCATGAGCCAGGGCACCTAGGCCTAGTTCAAAAGATTAATCAGCAGGGTTCAGTGGCTCATGCCTGTAATCCTATCATCTGTTAGACTGAGGAGGGTGGATTGCATGAGCTCACAACTTTGAGACCAGTCTGAGCCAGAGTGAGACTTCATTTCCAAACATAGTTGGGCATTGTGGTGGGCACCTGTAGTCCCAGCTACTTGGGAGGCTGAGGCAAGAGAATCGCTTAAGTTCAGGAGTTAGATGTTGCTGTGATCACCACAGCACCCTACCAAGGGTAACAAAGTGAGAGTCTGTATCAAAAAAAAAGATTAATCAGTGGCATTTTAAATAATTCCTAGTTCAAACAAATTTATTGAATTAAATAAATAGTATGGAATGTTCTGATAAAGCTTATCACGAAGTAATTTGTATTAATGTGTATAGATGTAATATACATATATAAAGTTTACCTACATAATTGAGAGGAGGTAAGTAACGTGACCAAGAAAATGTAATCAGTATGAGTTAGAAATCAATAGGCTAGACTGTCCTATGATCATGACCTAGAAATAGTCAATAAAACTATTCATAAATTGACATAGAAGAATGAATATAATGGATTTAATCTTCAGTATTACTTCAGTGTCATTTGTAAAGTATTAGAAAAAAGAAAACTTCTGTCTCCATTTTACATAAAAGATACTCAAAATTAGGGAAAATGTGCTACAAAGGAAAAATTAAGAAACTTGGCAATTTGACTTAAGTTTAAATAAAAATCAATGTGATTAATTCCTGAAGAATTATCTTCTTAGCACTTATTCCTAATAAATGTTAACAAAATTTCTGGAGTCTGCAAAGAATAGAATAAATCTTAGATACCTGAGTGCCATAAGCAGGTGTAAATGAAAACGTCTGAAAATAATGATTAATTTTTAATTCAATATGAGTAGAAGGTAATCTAGTAATTAAGTGTGTCATTTATTCCTATTAAATGATTTAGAAATTTTAAAGATTCACCCAATCTGAGACACTGGGTTAGACACATGCAACTTACCAGAGTGATATGGCTAATGTCTATATAAATAAAAGAATAAAAAAGGACATGGATACAAATAGTTTGGTTAAACGTATCAGTTTTATTATGCTTAAGTCAGGGTTGTAAGCACATCCATCACCGCGATAGTGTGTATTGTATGTGTGAGGAAAGTTTTCACCCATCCCCTCTTGATGATGGGGAATCCACCCTGCTTGATTTCCAAGGACCTTTCCTTTGCCCTGTGCACCAATGTGCTCATTGGTCTGTTCCAATTAAATAGCAACTGCATGTGGTGTTTATTCTTCCATTCTTTAGTACTTCACTTAGGATAATGGTCTCCAGTTCCATCCAAATTTTTGCAATGCAGTTTAAAACATCCTTCTTCACAGCAGAATAGTATTCCATAGAATACACATACCAGCTTTTCTTAAACACTTCATGAACTGATGGACACTTAGGTCCATTGCCTTTCTTTGCAATTATGAATTGTGCAGATATTTGATAAAATACCTTCTTGTTCTTTGCCTAAATATCCAGTAGTGGGAGTGCTGAATCAAATGATAGATCTACTTGTAGTTCTTTGTGGAATCTCAGTACTGTTTTCCATAGAGGTTGCATTAATTTTCAGCCCACCAACGGTGTATAGGGTGATCTTTTCTCTTCACATACATGTCCTCATCCAGTGTTTTTGGACTCTTTAATAAAAGCCATTCTAAGCGGGTAAGGTGCTAGCTCATTGTGGTTTTGATTTACATTTTCTTGACAATTAGCGATTTTGAGCATTTCTTAGACGATTATTAGCTATTTATATCTTTTCTTTCAAAACAATGTGTGCATTTTTGCAAACTTTTTAAAGGGTCTTTTTTTTCCTTTCTGATTTTCTGGAGTTCTTTGTAGATTTTAGTCCTTTATCAGAAGTATAATATATGAATATTTTCCCTTATTCTGTAGGTTGTCTATTTGTGCTGATGATTCTCTCTTTAGGTTTGCAGTAAATTCTTAATTTAATCAAGTTCCATTTATTTATTTTTGTTGTAGCTGTCATTGCCTTTGGGCCTTTTTCATAATTTCTTTGCCTAAGTTGACTTCTAGAAGAGTTGGTCCTAGGTTTTGCTTGAGAATTCTTATGGTTTCATGCCTTACATTTAAGTCCTTTATCCATCTTAAATTAATTTTTGTGAGTGGTGAGAGATATGGATCTTATTTCATTCTTCTACACGTGGCATTCCAACATTCCGAGCACCATTTATTGAATAAGTTTTATTTTCCCCAGTGTCAGCTTTGTCAAAGATAAAATGGCTGGATGTAGACAGTTTTATACCTGAGTTCTCCTTTGTATTCCATTGGTCAATGTCCCTAACTTTTGTGTCAGTACCATGCTATTACTATTTATATTTAAAAATTTTATTTAAGATTAATATGCATATTTCTATGTTTTTAGGTTTGAATTGGGTATTTAACTTTTTAGTTAAACTCCATAAAAAGCAAAAATTAAATTAGAAACTACTTTTGATAAATAGATTTTGATTATTTGTTTGGGGAAGGGCTGATATTGACACTTAAAATTAGAATCATCTTTTTCACTTGCTTGCTTTCTTTTTGGTTTTATAATTTATTGATCAATTCCTTTTAAAATTCAATGTAGTCTAAATATTTTCCTTTCAACTGCTCAACACTTTACTTCAAATTGAAAAACAAAGTAAAGCAAAATGCTCCTATATTTAAAAGTGAAAGATATAAATTTTGCATAAAAATATAAATATTACATATCACTTATATTGAGAGCTTACTTATATTCCTTATAACCATTTTGAAATATTAGTAAATAAAAACATTACTATTTATAGCAGCACAAAGATTGATCTTTCTTTGGATTACTTCAAAATTGAAATATTATAATGATTAGCCATACTGATATTGCTGTATGAATTTAATAAATTCAAAAACAATTAATATTTCCTAGGAGTTCTTAAAATGGATCTTGTATAGGAAAACATGATATATAACAAAATTATCTTTTAATTCTATTGTAGATGTACAAAAAGACAAAATAATCCTGAAGGTCTAGTGCTGCAGTAAATAAGTCATTCCAGATATCAAGAAAAATGAAGAATTTAATTTTTGACTTGCAAAGATGGACTTTTAGGAAAGATAACATGTGAAAAAGGTAGCAACGACAAAGAAAAAACATAATGCTGTAAGACTTAGATAGCATTTTCCCAAGAGAAAAATAGGAATTAAGAATAACCTCCTTCACAGTTGTCACACAAAAATCCATTCATTTTATTTAAAATTAAAGGCATTTATCATATTAAAACTATTACTAGGGCAGCACCTGTGGCTCAGCGAGTAGGGCGCCAGCCTCATATACTGAGGTGGTGGATTCAAACCGGCCTGGGCCAAACTGCATCAAAAAATAGCCGGGCTTTGTGGTGGGAGCCTGTAGTCCCAGCTACTTGGGAGGCAGAGGCAAGAGAATCACCTAAGCCCAAGAGCTGGAGGTTGCTGTGAGCTGTGACTCCATAGCACTCTACCGAGGGCAATAAAGTGAGACTCTGCCCCTTCCAAAAAAAAAAAAAAAAAAAAACTATTACTAACTGACCATTGTATTTTAGAAGCTGTAAACTTGAAAATCAGTTCTGTTTACATAAATTAGACAAACATTATTTATTTTCTACATAAGGCTGTTACTGAAAGCTACAGATGAGCAATGAAGTGGCAAAACCAGATTTCATTCAGGAAAGAGATCCCAATATAGAACTGAGCTTAGTTCCAAATACAGTATGGACAAGTGAGAATTTATAAACAAGGATTGGAGTGTTCCATGGACATAAAATTACTAAGAGGAAACATTAGGGGTAAGGCAAAATGTAAAAAATCAGGGTTATTGGGAAATAGACCCAATTGTTTTAGTTCCAGATATATTGGCGTTTTAGTGGGAAAACTTTGAAAACTTTAAAATAAAATATAAACATAACTAAATGATTAAATTCATAATAAACATTATTAGTATGTAATCTTAAAAGCAATAAATTTATTTTTAGTGTTTTAAACAAATAGTATGAATGTGAACTATTAATATGATTGGTCCATCTTTAGATTCTAACACAAAGTATTTGAAGAATTAATTTAGACTCATAGTTCTTTAGCTGAAACCAGAATTAAGTTTATGAATGGCACTGCACATAAGTATCACCATATTTATAAATGTAATTTATTGTACTTAAATATTTACAAAATTTTTAAAGTTGGTGTATCAAGTAGGCAATAAAATGTGTATGTTAAAAATAAATAAAATTCATTAAAATACTTAAAAACATGTTTTTTAGCTAGGTCCATGAATGAGACAAAGATATAATCATCTCTTTAATATGCTACATTTGTGAATAATACAACAGGATGTATAGGTTGAACAGACAGACAAGGCTGATAGCACTGTGCCTATTTTATAAATGCGGAGATTTGGGTTTAGGACAGATAAATTATTTACCAAACTGTTGAGCTGAGATTGTGAAGATTCTCTCTTTAGCATTTTCATATCAGCACATTTTTCCAGTATATTTAACTAGTAAGTTTTACTCTAACTGAATGTTTTATTCACAACTATCAGCAGTTCTCAGAATTGCAGTCATAGGAATATATTTAAGGACCATAACTTTTATTGTTTGTTATTTCTTTGTGCTAGGTCTGTGAGTATAAGTGTATGTGTGCAACTGTGTGTTTGTATGTAAGGTGAGTATTTGCAAGCTTGAAAATATACAACCTGCCCACTCTCTCAGGGCTCCTAGCTAGTTGAGGAAGCACAGACACTGGCCTGATATAGTTTGAAGGTAATTTCTGTATGATTAAGGCTACACTATCAAGCATTACAAATTCAATAAGTCATCACTCAATTTTAGCCACACATTATCTCTCAGATTTGGCCTAGAACTTATACTAGTAGTAGAATGATTGCATATGTGAGATCAGTTAAACTGGTATTTATTTACATTTCAGCTTTTTTTACCCATCATAATTCTTTATCAAAAAATAACCTTGTTTGTATTTCAAATTTAAGGCTGACTCATAAGTTTACTAACAACCTAACTGTTTAATGGTTCACAAATTTGAGTTAAGGAATGAACTTGTTTTAATAGTTATAGTCATTACTTGTGATTAACAAATGTAAAGTTACTTTAGATTAACAAGGCAGAACCAAGAGTAATCACGATTATGTTAATAAACATGCATAGAATGTTGTAGGATAGAGAATAGGATTAAAGGTGCTAGGCACTAGGGACAGAGTAATCTGGAAAGAAGACAAGAATCACTGCTGTCCATGAGTACTGAAAACAGTACTCACTGGTACCAGCTCTAAGACATATATTTGACAATGACAAGGTTAAGGCAAGACAGAAGTCCAGTAAACAGGATGTGTTAGGAATTCAATCATGCAATTGAAAAAAGCTACTTGTTTTTTAACCTTTACACTCTCTTTAAAGCTTGCCCCTGTACTGTATTTTCTCATGCCTGAGATTGCAATAAAAACAGGGAGGAATGCTGGGCGGGGCTGCACCCTTGCTCCTCCTTGACACCTGTGTTGGCTTCCCCGCCTCAATTCAAAGCAAATGGACTGAGTAGGTGTCATTCATTTGCACGGTGTCACACAGATCAGTTTGTGATTCAAAATGCATACTTCAATAGCAAAAAGTTGGCTTAATGTCTGGGAAATAAATGAGGACGAATTTGTATCTTAAAGCACAAATTTGGAAGTTCTTATAGTAATTCTGAAGATGATTAAGTACAAATATAAAAAAAATCTTCAACAAAAGCAAAATTATTGTAATCTTTCAGAAGTCTCTTTTACTGTAAAAAGCTCTAGAAGTTGGATATGATGGAAATGATAAGATTTTAGAAAAGATAGAATATTAATGATACCATATCACTTACAAATGGCTCATTTTAAAACATCCCAAATGAGTTGATTAATGAAGAATTTAAAATCTGACTGCAGCTAATCACTCCAGGCTAAATGGCCTCTATCCTTGGGCTTCTGAAAAAGAAAAATTAAACTGAATTAGAAATCACATGCATATTTCAATGCATCTACTTTATGGTTTAATTATTTTAATACTAATGAATAATATGATGACTATGAGACATTTGAGGCCTGTGAAAATGCCAGATCTGTGTTTCAAGCATACAGAATATATCTATGAGACTGTGTCTTTTGCTTAAGTTTCTCTGAATCTAAATTTTTGTTTCCTTTCTCTGTCTAGATTGTACTTTTCTCTTAATTCATAATTCATATACCACTCACTTTGTAGGCCCTATCCTGATAGACTATCTCAACTTCCTTGCTTGTAATTTCACAGTACTTTTACATGTAACTATTATATTTATCAACATAAAATATCATCCAGTTAAAGCCATATAGGTCAATTATTCCTTCTCAAATCCCTCCAGCATCTTCATTAAAGCGTGAACTCCTTGAAGTCAAAGGACGTATCTTCTTCAGATTTATATTATCAATTATCAAATGACCTTACGTATGGTAGCTATGAAGATGTCTTTTCTATACTTCAAGATATTAGCTTAGGGTTACACAATAATGGCTTAATGTTCATAAATACTAATGTATATTTAGACCTTCAATATATTTATGGTCTGGAGTCAGCCAAATTTTATATCTTAAAACAGTTGGTGTTAACTTAACTGTTTAGATTTTTTAAAAAATAAGAAATATATAAGCCATTGTATGTAAGTATATTCTACTTACTACTTACATTATATATCATCTATGCTATATATAATTTCTTATTTATTATAATTCATTAACTATAACAAAAATAATAAATATATAGAAATTACCAATGCAGAAAGACAAATGTTTTCTCATACCTTCTGCTACAGAGTTTTTCTGCACAAAATCACAGTTGGTGTTTTCCTTTAGTAATCAACATTCCACAGTGTTTCCAAACAGAAAAGCTTTTACACAAATTAAAGCCCACATTGGCACAATTGTTTTCAATATACTGTGTGAGCTCCATGGGAAAAATAGTTGTCATCAAAGTATAGCGGCCAGGATTTTCCTCCACATAAGACTATATACTTATCCCCTACCTTGGAGAGACATCATATTCTGTAGACATCATATTCTGTAGGTAGTGGATTTTTTTTTTATTCAGGTGTAGAAATTGTAAACACAGTTATTTATTACTGTTAAGAACCTAAGAATTTTAAAGAGGCAATTTCTGGAAGCTGGCTGAAAAATGACCTCATTCTCCTTCAAGTTTACGGTCAACACAGCGCTGTGCTGGCTCTCCAGATCGAGGGGCTTCGTGTCTCTCTGTACCTCAGGTTTCAGGGGAATGATTCTCAACAACAAATCATGCCTGTATGTCCATTTTATTTGTTTCCTAAAGATTTCTCCTTTTATAATTCATCCAAGCAGGAAAACACTGCTATAAACATTTCAAAAGGTTTAAAGTTAGAATATTAAAAAATAATTTCTTTTGTGTTTCAATAGCTTGGAATGAGTCAAGAAGTTTAAGCTGTGACAGTGACAAATTGGAATCTACGAGATACAATTTCTATATTCTCAACTCCCTGCCTTACCGGTTTATATTAAATAGATTATTTTTTGACCAACAGATGTTCTATGGAGCAGTGATGATGCATGAAATGATTACTAATAGTAACAGACAAATTTAAAGAACTGACATTAGGCATTTAAAATATTTTATAACAATTTGGCAGTTCATTTCATCAATAATAAATCTAACAATTAAACATTTGAACTGCATTTTTATTATTCCTCTGTTTTTTTATTGTAATAGTAATTCATTTTTGTTATTTTTTAAAAGTAAAAATTTGGAACAGATTATGAAAAATTGATTATTCACCACAGATAGTTTGAAAGGTGTTGAAATCTATAAACGTAGTTTTCAAAATGTGTTTGCAATGTAATCCAGAAAAGTCATGTTTGATGAAATTCAACTTTACTTTCCCCACTGGGGCGGAAGTGAGGGACCTAGAAAATGGAGAACTAACATCATGAACAGGGAATATTAGCACTAAACAAATTACAGCACTAAAAAGTGTTTGGAAACTTCAGTGATGGTAAATTGCATGATTATGGATAATGAAAATTATAGATATAATTTATAATTTAAAAGATTAAAGAAATAACCAAAGAATACCCTTGATATAATGTGTTTTAATATAGGTACTATGCCTGTGTGCTTGACATAAAGGGAACAAAACACAATCTCTTTCGCCCAATATGCTTATATGTAGAAGTCTAAGAATCTTGAATTCCAAGCAAACTACTTTTAAACACTGGAAATGGAGTAGAGCATATTGATGAATTGTGAGAGATTTCTGGTAAGAGCAGTTTTGAATTAATTACTAATAACTGAAGGAGAGGAAATGATGAAGTAAAAGCTTTCTCTTCAAGAAAAAATTAGAACAAAGCTAGCTGTTTCTGTCCTGTAGCAAGAACATCAGATTAAGTAGCTTGATATGTTATTCTAAGATGAATAAATATGTCTGTATATTGCTTCTCTGTATTTAGCATACTTGCTAAATAGTGCTCACCCTATCATAAGATGATGATGAAATTAAATGCTTGATTTAATATATAACACACTGGAGATTCTTTGTAATGATGGTGTGAGAGATCAGACTATATTACCCGAACCTAAGTTCTTTCCTTACCTTGTACCAGCCACAAAGGAAGACTTTCCAATTGGTACAGTGTTCAAGTTTTAATCATTCCCTACCCAAAGAATGGAGAAGAAAGAACTTGTGCTCTGAAGGCAC
Source organism: Arctocebus calabarensis (assembly GCA_963573935.1). Lineage (NCBI taxonomy): Eukaryota > Metazoa > Chordata > Mammalia > Primates > Lorisidae > Arctocebus > Arctocebus calabarensis. Next base: position 47,418 of record CAUYON010152585.1, on the reverse strand, counting down.
CTTCTCCCTGAGCAAAAGGAGATGTGGGAGTTCCAAACAGTTGGGCATGAGATGGGAGAGCTGTGACTCAGACTCAGGGAGGCATAACTGGTTCATGGCTCACCATTTGCTTTTACTCTTCTCCAATGACACCAAATCAAGCTGGATCAATGGTAACTCACTTCTTGATTTTACAGAAACAAACTGGAAAGATGAACTATGTCAAGTAAGCTGAAAAAGACATGGCGCCCCAGAGGATCCTTGAAACCCTGTTGGAGGAGTCTCGAAACCTTGTTGGAGGAGCCTTTCCAAAACCAAAAAAGAGGTGCAAGATCAGGAGTCCTGAGCCCATGATTTCAGCTCTTTCCAGCTATGCCTAAGCCTCTAATACCACTGGGCTTTTGTTTCAGGATCAGAATTGACAAATTCCCTTTTAATCTTAAACCAATTTGAACGAAATTTGTGATAATGGCCATGGAAAGATTAACACAGACTCAATGATCATTTTGGAAATGGTCCAATAAGACTTCGGGGAAGTGATGAGATTTGAGCAGAATCCAAAATAAAATTTATGACTTGATTTGAGGCAAGAGAGTAAAAGCAGAGCTAAAAATCTGTCCTGGTCACTCTGTACAGGCATTAGCCAGACAGTCTGTAACACTTCAACCTCCACTGCAGTGGATGCCTCTGTTATCTTTATGCCCTTCCCTTGGCATGTGCTAGGCCTAGGTAGTAAGCTTGTAACTTCCTTAACGTTCTGTCATTTCCTTTGAGGGCAAGTAGCCTGCTCAGTACCAAGGGCGTGGGTCAACCTGATCTTCCCTTGCATCCCAAGACTTTCACATCTGTCATGTCTCTCACATCCTTCACGACTTTCACAAACACTCAAGCCCTAAAAATGTATAAAAGAAAGGCAAGAGATTAAGTTGGTGGGCTTGGTTTTGGGGACACTAGTCCTCCAAGTCTTCCAGCCAGAGAATAAAGCCACTTCCTCTTCCAACTGGTGCCTGGAGCCTTCTGTCTATGTCGGTTTCCTGCTACAGATTAAGTGGCAAAAAAGGGGAAAATATACTACATTACAACAACATCAGAGATGTTGTTGAGAACCACAGAAATGCCTAAGATTAAATCTTAATGTTCAAATGAGTTATAAGATAATGTCTATATATGGAAATAGATACAAACCTTAGAAAAGAGTAGACACTAATCATCCAGAGGTGACAGCACAACACAGTTTTGGATACAATGAAGCAGCAGAATGTATAAATGGGGGCAAAAAGATATAGAAAAAAATACATCAAGTCATGAAAGAGTTTTAATAATGTTGTATGTAGCAGCCCTATGGCCAGGAGGAATGAGAGTTATAAGTAACACCTGTAGCTCAATAATGGAACACCTTAGGTGAAAAGGGCATGGGAGGATTTAGCTCTCTTAACAAGCATGAGAGCTCTCGAGATGAGAGCATTAGTGAATTGGCAGTCTTGGCAGTCTCTATACCTGTGGTGTTAAGAGGCACAAGATCAGATCTATATTAGGCTTCAGGAGAAGGCAGTAGGGAGTGAGCTCATTCTATCACAGACCTGCTTACTTTGATTCTGTCTCTTCTGCTTGCAGAACATCAGCACAGTGTCTCTCTGTTAAGCTCTGCTAAAGATGGCTAACTTCTATTCTTCTAAGACTGCTGTACTCCCTCAAAGACTATCTATCCCTCTCTCTCCCTTCTGCTAAAGTAAATAGCCCTCAGGCACCTAAGAGCAATTGTTCCTGAGAGAGACAACAGCACAGCAGTCCATGCCTGGAACCTAGATAAGCAGGGGGCCTAAAACCAAGCTGGTCCTTGGCAACTCAGATTAAGCAGCTAGAAGATCAGCTGAGAAATCCCCCAGTTAACATCTAATTCCATAAAGGTGGGAAGCTAGGCCATATGATAAAAAACTGCTAAAAGAAAAAGAAAAGAATACAGAATACCAATGAAAAGAACCGTTTCTCTTTAAATGATTCAGGGAAATAGTGTGTAAACCTCCAGGTGTGTGTCTCCGGGCAACTCTGCAGCTTTTAGTTCAATAGGAATGAAAGAAGTTAAAGCAATGTAGTTTCTTGAACAACTTCATTTCAAACTATTCTTGGAAAAAAAAATATAATTCAATTTTATGGCATGGGAATGCCCATAAGTGTTGGCTGACCTGTGAAGCCTCACAGAGATTGAGGAAATTAAACCAGACCAACAGATGTCAATGGAGGAGGAAGTTTTGATTCGAGAAATGTAGGAAGCATGAGGAAGACTGAAGGGGAGCCTGTGTTAAAAAGATGAGGACCTTTGGCCATCCTAAAAAGGAATTAGGGAACTCCACGAAAATTAGGGTCTGAATTCAAATAGCGATGAAAATATTCTGCTGGAAAAGCAGTATGAAAGCAGGGAAAATTCTGCTATCAAGGACTGTGAAGGGCAGAACTGTTAGGACCCCAAGTAGCAAAGCCTTTGGAACAGTGAGAGTAAAATCCTTGCTGGCAAAGATTGGGGAATCTTTTGTTCCTCTCTAAATTCTTTCTGTTAAAGGCTTGAAATTCTTTCAAAGACCAAATTAACATTACAATCACTGTTTTTCCCTAGCAGTACTAAAAGTTTAAATCTGCATTGGACTTCCTCATTTAAAAAGCCCTTATCTGGAATTCTGAACTTTGACAATCACCAATTACAGTATTCTTTTGCCTAGCAAGAAAATTGCTAGATGACAGGAAGAACTGTCTGTGCCATATTAGAATACAGGCCTTTGCCCCCTATTGTGTACAAAAAAAAGGGGGAAATGTAGCAGCCTGTATAGCCTATGGCTAGGAAGAGTGAGTTATAAATAACACCACCTGTAACTAGACAATGGCACACCTTGGTAAAAAGGGCAGGAGGAGAGATTTAGCTCTCTTAACAAGCATGAGAACTCAAAAGATGAGAGCATTAGTGAATTGGAAGTCTCTATACCTGTCCTGTTAAGAGTCACAAGATCAACTCTATATTAGGCTGCAGGAGAAGGCAGTTGGAAGTGAGCTCATTCTATCATGGACCTGCTTACTCTGAGTCTGTTGCTTCTCCTGCTTGCAGAATGCCAGAATGGTGTCTCTCTGCTAAGCTCTCCTAAAGATTGCTAAGCTCTATTCTTCTAAGAATGTTTTATTCCCTCAAAGACTCTCTCTCCCTTCTGCTAAAGTAAATAGCCTGCAGGCACCTAAGAGCAATTGTTCCTGAGCAAGATAACAGCACAGCCATCTGTGTCTGCAACCTAGATAAGCAGGGTGCCTGAGACCAAGCTGGTCTGGCCCCACCAGTGGCAACAAGAGTTGTGTAAGTAAAAAGATAAGGAACCCCACATAACCATGAGAAAATCAACCATTTCAAATATTATCCCAGGGATTTATTCATTAGTTCTTTTACTAATCACATATACTTAGACTGGTTATGTGGCCAGGCAATTCTTTTTTCCAGGCAATTCCATACTTTCTCCTATCCATTTTCACTTATTTCAGTATTTACTTCACTAAAAGTAAAATATTCATATTATTAAAACAAAGTGAAATGCACTGCTGTCTTAAAATGCAATAAAAAACAGCAACCTCTGTCACTTTCATGTCCTTTTGTGTTATCTTTCTATTATTTTTTTTTCAAATTAATACACCCCTAACAGCTTAACAACAAAATGTTATAACTGTGTAGTTCTGGAGGTAAAAAGTTTAAAGTGGTTCAACAGAGCCATGTCCTTTTTGGAAGTCTGAAGGGAAAAAACTTCCCTTACTTTTTCTAGCTTCTAGAGATCAAATATATTCCTAGGCTCATGATCCTTTCCACCACAGCCAGCAGAGTGTATGTGTGGGTTTTCTCTCCTCTCCAGCCTCTATTTCTCCTCCTCTTTCTTTTGTAAGAACCCCTGTGGGCCCACCTGATAATCCATATAATATTCTCATTTCAAACTCCTGAACTTAATCAAACTTGCAGCATACCTTTTCTGTGTCAGGTAACATATTTACAGGTTCTCTGGAGTGATAGATGATCAATATTCAACTTATCACATCTGACCAATCCCAGATCCCCATTACCAAAGGAAAATACTCAAACATTTTAGTTCTTTTTTTGCATATAAATAATCACCAAATTTTTAATTACTATTTCCAACACTACCTCTTATATTTCTAATTTCCAGTGTGCTCTCTTCTTCCAATGGCCAGTGATGAATGTACTTTTCTACTGTATTTTACTTCTAAAATAAAAGTTTATAATAGTGATTATTCATATTTGTTGTTAGTTTTCCTCTTGACTATGTACATATTAGCTTGGTTATTTTGGCCATGTAAATATTGCTCATAGTTGAGTTAAGTGGGATAACAATTGTATTTTCTACCTATCACAAATACATGTGTTTAACCTTCATTTTTAAATCTATCAAATTATATTGTTTTCCAAATCCTCAACTTTGTCAGGTAATTGGCTTATTCATTTAGTTACTGCTGAGAGGTCTCTTTTCTGGAGCCGTGCAATCTCTATCATCAATTTTGGATTGTTTTATTTGTCTACGGCGTTTCTTTAGCACTGTTTTTCTGAAGTTTTGAGTTCCTCTGGGATGTGATGGTGTCAGGTGAATCTTCTTTTTTTCTTCTCTAAAACCCTCTGTATACAAATAAGTTTTATATTCTATGTTTTAAGAAAGCCACTGTGTCCTGTTAATTTTTCTAAAATCAAATATTGAAATATATTATGCGTGATGCTTCTTCCATCCTGTTTGCAAATGTTTCCTATTTTTGTGTTTAAGGAGTTTTCAGACGTAGAAAAGATAGCCAAATAAGGACAAACCAATTTTTCTTTATTTGTTTTCATTTTATTTATTCGTGTCATTCACAATCTCCTTGATTTCTATATTTCATATCATTTTGTTTGATAAGTCATTTGTTGTTTAGAGTTGCACCACAATGGAATAATATTTAATTATGCTTATTTGGTTTTTAGTTACATATAAGATTTCATCGTTCTTTATTAAAATTGATTTTAGAATGAAGGCTATCCTTCAAGTTTATTCTCTTTTAATTTGGGGCATTACAAATTTCTTTAAAAGCCATTTAATACCTAAACCAGCATTCATGTTTAAGAAACACCTGCCAAGCAAACTAGGGCTTATTCTAACTTCAGCCAGTGACAGTTTGAAATATACACTTGAATACCTTGTTTTATAAGGTCTGTTACTGTCTCAGCTCACATTCCACCAGACGCACCCATTGGAAGTCACCTAAAAATGTCAGTCCAAATTCTGTACAATGGGGTTTCTCTCATTTAAGAAATAAATTTGTATCAGAAATCCAATTTTTAGATCTATACAGTAAATTCTTTTCCATATACTTCTACTGATATATCATCAAAATCTTATTTCTTCTAACAATGAGGAAAGAACACATGATTTAAATTTCTAGAAGTTTATATTTGTGTGATATATTTGAAGTTGCTAATTATACTAACTCATATTTTATGGAGACATATGGTTATGAGTAATTTGTACTCAACTTTGATATTTTATTTATAAATTGTAAGAAAGTTTGATATAAGAAAATTAAGCTGACTATGACCAGATTTGTTCTGGCATTAAGGACTGGAGACATGTATTACAAGAGGTTTAACATACTTGCACCGTGGATCCCCATTCTCACTGAAAATCTTGGTAGAGAAATCTGTTGTTTACTCCTTCAGTTAATGGCTGTACAATAGGTTGCTCTCAGCTAACTTTTACTTTTTAACTTAATAAATAAGATTTATGAATTAATTGATATTTAATGTTTATATTGGTACATATTTATTAATAATATAGAAGGTATATAATAATTGACTTTTGTTTCATTATTTTAGGGGGTATACATGTTTTATTTGCCTACTTTGTATTTTACAGATCGAGTCAAAATTAGACACATAAGTGTGCCCTTCACCCAATAGTGTACACTGTAATGCTATTCTCTTGATATACATTAAACCAAAGAAAATGATCCAAGTTTTGTGCTAATTTGAGCAATATTTTGCTTTTATTTTGAAACACCTTTGGAATGATCAAATTTAAATTGTATTTAATAAGTAACTTGAAAAACTCTGTCTCATCTGTTTTCTTGATATAGTCAGTGGAGTCCTTACAATGAACCATAAGTAATATGTTGACACCAAATAAGAAGTACTTGAAATAAACCACAGATAAATATGTGATTCATTTCTTTCACAGATTCTGATTTTCACATTTGGTAAAAACAATAAAATGCACAATAGCATAAACCTTTTTCTTGAAAAAAGTCTAAAATGCTGGTTTTAAATACTATCGAAAAATGTTGGGGTGTCAATTTGAGAAACACATCATTATTATAACTTTAAATCTTCATAGGCATGAATGAATTTCGCTATTGTAATTCAAATACAATACGAAATGGAAATTATAATAACATAAAACATATTTTAACTGAGTACATTCCCTAAACTATGCTAATTATTTTATCAAAGTCTGACAATTTTTCTAAGGAAGAATTACAGTTTTAGAAAAGTAAACTTGGGAAAAATATATGGATACTAAAAGAAAAAATTAGTTTTTCATCTGATATATTTCTGTTTTGCATTAAATTGTGTATGTATGTAATTGTCATTGACTTTCTTCTTTTTTTAAGTTTCCATAGAAATACCTAGTAACATAATTTAGGTTAATTATAGGCTTTTGGAAGTTAATTTCTCATTGCATGGTATTACCAGTACTAAAGATATGATTGACCTTGATTTCCATTCCAAATGTCAGTATATGGCAAATTATTATTTTCTTGTTCAAAATGTTTGTAATTGATGAAGGGAAATGATTACTTTAATTTCACTTAAGTAGATCTGCTTATGGAGGCTGAAGAATGTTTGTATGATGTGTGTGAGTGTATTATGTGTCAGCGTGTATATACATACATGTTTGTATAAAATTTGGTCCATGGCCTAGAAGGTATATATGTACTTGAGCTATTCTAGCTTTGTTCTTGAGATTCTAAGTAAATTTCTATTGTTAAATACACTGCTTAAGAATTTGATTCAATAAATTAGGCTAAAACACTTTTGAACAGCTTTTTAAAATCTCAGAGTATCGTGGTTTGATAGATAATGACAAACAAATGCATATATATTTCATTTAAAAATATTTTAGTGTGGATAACTAAAATGCTGTACATAATTATAGCACTGTAGCAATAACATAGTACCACAATTACTATGCGTTTGTGCCTTTGATTCCCAAAATTGAATCTCCTGGTGATCATTACTTCCAACAAATTATAACTAGAATCATTCAATGAAACTCAATAAATATTTGAAACATTACTACTTTCTAGCCACATGATGTAGCATTTAAGATATAAACATAAAAAGACCACCCCTTTTTCTTCTAAGAAAATAGAAGCAAAGGAAGGAATTTATCAGTCTCATGCAATGAAGCATGCCATGAATCACACCAACTCTCTCTCCTCTTTTGCTCATTACAGCTGGGACGGTGCCTCTCCTATTTACAAATCTAGCTTTGAAACAGATTTTCACATTTTATTTTAGGAGTTACACTCTATATTTACTGTTCTTTGTTTCTACCTACTTTTCTTTCTTTTTCTGCCCTTCTTTCTCTCTCTTCTTTCCTCCTTCCTCCCTCTTTACTTGCTTTTCTTTTTCTATTTCTCTCTCTCCTTTTCTTTCTTTTTCTCCTGTTTACTTTCTTTTTCTTTTCTTGCTCTCAATTCTTTAGTTTTCTTTGCTTCTTTTTATTTTTTCTTTTTTCACATCCTTCTTTCCTCCTTTCTGTTTTCATTGATTCTTTTATTCTTTCTTTTCCTTATTTTTTCTTTCTTTCTGGTACAATGATCATATATTCAAGTCAACAAGATAATTGCAAAGGTTATGAAAATATATTCAGTTCTTTTCTAGCCTGTCTTCTAGTTATTTCAGCCAAGGACATGAAGAAATATTTCCTCTATTTCTTTTTTTCTTTCAGACTACATTTTGATCTGCCCCTGTCACCTGTCCACAGGAAGTATTGTGACAGAAGTTTGCAAACTCTTGACAGGATTTTCTTTTGTTCATTTTCATTAAACTCTTTCTTTGGAAATATTCTCTTCCCTGGCTTCTGTGATACCAAGTTATCTTGTGTTATTTTTAATCACTTTAGCTCAGAGGTTCTCAAACTACAGCCTGCCAAGTGTTTTTGCCTCCGCTGTGTGTCCTGTGTAGCAGTGGACTCATCCTGGGCCTGCAAAATCTGTTAGCAGAACAAACACTCGTTGCATTCCCAAACAAAACATGTGGATTCACTGGAAAAGTTGCAAAAGGAGTTCCAATTTAGATTTAAAGAGTTTAATCTCCATGAACAGGTCATACAGCTTTTCCATAACCTATTTTCTATTAACATTAAAAATGTGGAGGTCAGTCTCTGAAGTCGCTGTACCAGTGCCACTTCGAGCCAGTGTCTCCAGCAGGTGGGAGCCAGGCATTGACGGGTATGGTGGGGGTTTGCACTCCTGCAGCTCCAGCTCCGGCTCTGTGCGGGCAGCGGCTTTCTGGCTTCTCCATGGGGTTGGCCTGTGGCACCCCGATGCTCTAAGAATGTTTCCACTGTTGCTTGGAGGACACATGCAGTGGGATTCAGAATTCCTGGAAAATTGCCTTTGTAAGAAGCTGGAAGTATTTCTTTAAATTACATCTCTTAGTTTTTCAAAGAAACATCAAGAAACAATGAACAACATTAATAATAAAGAGTTTGACTGCCACTTGCTTGATGAGGGTTTTACTGCCAAGGACGTTCTGGACCAAAAAATCGATAAAATTTCCTCTTCTGATGATAAGGATGCCTTCTATGTAGCAGACCTCTGATATGTTCTTTTTGCAGCTTTTTTTTGGGGGGGGGCAGGGCTGGTTTGAACCTGCCACCTCCAGAAAATGGGGCTGATGCCGTACTCCTTGAGTCACAGGTACCACCCCTAGAAGATGTTCTGAAGAAACACCAAAGATGGCTAAATGCTCTTCCTCGTGTCACTCCATTTTATGCAGTCAAATGTAATGACAGTAGAGCCATTGTGAAGACCCTCGCTGCCATTGGGACAGGATTTGACTGAGCTAGCATGACTGAATACAATTGGTGCAAAGTCTTGGGGTGCCTCCAGAGAGGATTATCTATGCAAATCCTTGTAAACAAGTGTCTCAAATTAAGTACCCTGCCAATAATGGCATCCAGATGATGACTTTTGACAGTGAAGTCGAGTTGATGAAAGTTGCCAGAGCACATCCAAAGGCCAAGTTGGTTTTGTGGATTGCCCCTGATGATTCCAAAGCAGTCTGTTGACTCGGTGTTAAATTTGGTGCCACACTCAAAACCAGAAGACGTCTTTTGGAATAGGCCAAAGAGCTAAATATTGATGTCATTGGTGTCAGCTTCCACGTGGGAAGTGGCTGTTCTGATCCTGAGACCTTCGTGCAGGCAATCTCTGATGCCCACTGTGTCTTTGACATGGGAGTTGAGGTTGGTTTGAGCATGTACCTGCTTGATATTGGTGGTGGCTTTCCTGGATCTGAGGATATGAAGCTTAAATTTGAAGAGATCACTGGTGTAATCAACCCAGCACTGGACAAGTACTTTTCATCAGACTCTGGAGTGAGAATCATAGCTGAGCCAGGCAGGTATTATGTTGCATCAGCCTTCATACTTGCAGTTAATATCATTGCCAAAAGAAATGTATTAAAGAAAAAGATAGGCTCCGATGATGATGATAAGTCCAGTGAACAAACTTTATGTATTACATCAATGATGGAGTATATGGATCGTTTAATTGCATCCTTTATGATCATGCTCATATGAAGCCTCTTCTGCAAAAGAGACCTAAACCAGATGAGAAGTATTATTCATCCAGCATATGGGGACAAACATGCAATGGCCTTGACCGGATAGTTGAACGTTATGACCTGCCAGAAATGCATGTGGATGACTGGATGCTCTTTGAAAATATTGGTGCTTACACTGTAGTTGCTGCTTCTAATTTCAATGGATTCCAGAGGCCAACAATCTGCTATGTGATGTCAGGACTGACGTGGCAACTTGTGCAGCAAATCCAGAACCCCGACTACCTACCCAAAGTAGAATAGCAGGATGTTGGCACTCTGCCTCCGTCTTGTGCTTGCGAAAGTGGAATGAAACGTCACCCAGCAACTTGTGCTTTAGCTAGTATTAATGTGTAGATATCATTCTGTAGCTGTTAACTGTGAGTTTAGCTTGAATTAAGGGATTTGAAGGGGACCATTTAACTTAATTATTGCTACTTTTGAAATGTCATTAAAAGAGTAGGGTTGGTCCAGATGCAGCAATATGTAAGATTAGAAGATGGAATCACACTTATCTGTGTTCCTATGGAAACTATTTGAATATTTGTTTTATATGTATTTTTATTCACTTTTCAGACTTGCTATGAAAGAGTACCCCTCCACTGTTCAGCAACCATTTTTAGCTTGTACAGTGGTAAAAAGCTTAGTGTGGTGACCTGTTTTAAGAATAAAGTATCTTGAAATAAAAAAAAAAGAAAATGTGAATACAATTTACCAAGTGGAACTGGCTGAACTGCAGAATTGCGATTCTCTGAAAGATGCATTCAAGTCAAGCAACCTTTCTAATTTCTGTGCATCTCTCCCCTCTGAGACATAGCCTAATCTCAGGAAACATGCACTCAAAATGGCAACCATCTTTGGCAGCACTTATGTCTGTGAACAGGCATTTTCCAGAATGAAACATTTAAAATGTCCCACCAAATCTAGACTAACTGATGCACATTTGCATCACTTGTTACAACTAGCAGTGACAAATATGGAACTGGACATTGACCATCTCATTAGCCAAAAGAAGGCCAATTGTTCCCATTGAAATACTGGTAAGTTTGTGATTTAACTTTATTTGTTCTTCATTTTAAATATTGTATTTGTTCCCATTTTGTTCTTTTACTTCAAAATAAGATATGTGCAGTGTGCATAGAAATTTGTTCATAGTATTTTTTTTTATATACTATTGTCCGTCCAGCCAATGGTCTGAGGACATTGAACTGGCCCCCTGTTTAAAAAGTTTGAGGACCCCTGCTTTAGCTCCTCATTTTTTCCTGCGTTAGTTTCTTGAACTTATATGTTAAAATGTTTGGTTTCTAAAGCTTGGTCTTAAATCTTTTACTTTTCTCACTACAATTTCTTCTTAGAAAGTGGGAGATTGGGAGATAGGTGAGGGGAAAAACCTATCGGGAGCAATATATACCATTTGGGTGACAGGTATAATAAAAACTCAGATGTCACCACTGTACAATTCATTCATATAATCAAAAACTGCTTGTGCCCCTAATTGTAACTAAATGCAATTTTTAAAGTATACTAACATAAAATATAATTTTTTCTTTTAGGTAGAATTTTCATGTGTTATAGGAAAGGGTGTAAAAGTTGTTTTCTATAAACTGCAAAGGAATAAAAGTAAAAGAGGAAAGAGATAAACAGATTCTGTGTGCTTCTTGGACATGCTGTCTTCATTAAATATTTTTATTATTTAGGAAAATCAAGTTTAAGATTTTTAAGATTTAATGTTTTGATACAAATATATAGCTTCTTGCATTTGTTTTTACTGTCTGTAATGATCACTTTTTTGAAACTAATGAGTACTACTTTACAATGACCTGCAATCCTGTTTTGATCAAATATGTCAAGGCTTTATTTTGACAAAATTTCAAAAATCAAAATTAAATCTTTTTCACTTCTAATTTTAAAATGTTCAAAGGTCTCTAAAACATGATAAAGCGAGTTAATCTGCTAAGCAAATTTTTAGACATGATAAATTATAGAAAAATCATGTTCAAATACAAAATATTTAACCTATATTTATATGAATATGTTATTCATATATGTTTCACAATGGTATGAAATTTCTGAAATTCTGGTATGTATTAGTGTATGTTATCAGTCATAATTATGAGTATTATGTTGAACAGCCCATGCAATTTTGATAGCATATGGTTGGATTGGGAAAAAAATAATTTCAAAGCTCTCATTGAAAAATTCTAGTCTCATAAAATTGGTAACTTAACACCAAAACAAATAAAAAATTATAACTGATAAAGCCCATGTCTTTTCTTTTTCTTTTTTCTAGTTTTTTTTTTTTTAGATTTTCATTGGAAATAGTTTTTATTCTTTTTATGGTTTGTTTTTCAGAATTAAGAATTTTTTTCTTTTGTGCTTTACCTTACAAAAATTTGTTAAACTGTCCTTTTTGTGAACAAAGTTAAAGCATTTACCTTTCTCTCAATGTGATCCATGCATAATTTGGAAAATATGTGTATTATTTTGTGACAATATAATTTGCATAAACTCATTAAAAATTTGTCTCCTTTGTTTTCTTTATAAGAAAAGACAATTGGAGACATTGGTAATTTTATCAAAGCTTTGACTGGAATGTCATAAGTTCAGATATAAGCAGATTTCTTGAGGGGATAAGGTTGGCTTTTGTGGGTACATTTGATAAAAGACTTTGGAAAACTGACCTGATATCTTAAATGCATGGCTCACATTATTGCCTTTCAGGTAAGTGAAAATGTAACTTCTTGATGGGCCAAGAAAATTCAAGTTAAAAAATAGGATAAAAAAATGGGGATGTTGAGAAAAGAGGAATACACCAAATTTGTGCAGGTATTACAGAAACAGACTGATGGAAAGAGTTTGGCTTTGCGTCCTAGGCTGGAGTGGCTTTTAAAATATCTAACCTTAGGTTTCTTACCAGAAGATCTAACAAAGTGAACTTAAAAAGAGCCTATTTTATCTTGTTGCACTATCTGCAAAGAATCAGTTAGATTAATGAGACTAAATTTATTTGATAAGCAAATTGATTTTGCTATAAATATCTTTATTAAAAATGATGGTGAATGAAAAAAAGAAAAAAAATTACATTTCAGAAAAAAAAGTCCTATAGGGCAATCCATCTATCATTAGATTCTATCACTGTCCACTGATTTATTTATTTATTTATTTACTTATTTATTTATTTATTTGAGAGTGAAAGTCTCACTGTCACCCTGAGTAGAGTGCCATGGATTCATAGTTCACAGCAACCTCAAACACCTGGGAGGCTGCAATCCTCTTGCCTCACTTTCCCAAGTAGCTGGGACTACAGACAATTGCCTCAATGCCCAAATAGTTTTTCTATTTTTAATAGAGCAGGGGTTTTGCTTTGCTCACAATGGTCTCCAATTCCTGAACTCAGGTGATCCACCTACTTCAGCCTCCCAAAGTACTAGGATCACAAATGTGAGCCACCACCTCAGCCCACTGATTTTTTTATTTTTTATTATCTATACTTTAAATTTTTCTAATATCTGTCTATGTCTCTTCAGATTAATGTTTCTAATTTTTCTCCCACCCTTCTGACTTAGAAGCACTAAAAAAACCTTCCTTTCCCTAAGTTCATTCACACTGAAGCTAGTTAAATTGCCTTTAAGGAAAAATCACTACAACAGCTTATATTTGGACAAACTTTGTGACATACAACTGTCATCCAGGAAAATATTAAAATTACCACCACCTACTTTGCTCCAACTGATAATGCTTCAAGCCATTTTCAGAAATTTTCTCAATTTACTTCCCTCCAGACTCAGAAATTAATTGTAGACTACTCCAGCCATTAATCTTTATTTTTTCTTCTGTTTTCACAGAAACACCTCTTACCAAAGATTTGTGAGCCAAATCATACCTAGAGGCCTCACTTGAGAACTCGTCTACAATGTCATCTCCTAAAATGAAGCCCCTATTTACCCTATTTAATTAGACTACCTATTCCCAGAATTAGGAGGCTAGTTTAATGGGATCCCTTGCAAGTCATTCATCTACTAACTTGAATTTTCTCCCCAAAGCCACCAATTCAGCTTTAATTCCTAACACTTGGAGGGAAGTTTCAGTCAGGAGAATGTTTGGAAGCAGAAAATGCTACTCTAAACTATTGCATTTTTCTTTTTTTTCCTTCCTTTTTTTTTTTTTTATCATAGCTGTGTACATTAACGCAATCATGGGGTACAATGTGTTGGTTTTATGTATAATTTGAAATATTTTCATCAAATTGGTAAATATAGCCTTCATGGCATTTTCTTAGTTATTAAGGTATTTCTATTTTACACTTAGTAAATAGCCTCAAGGTCTTTGGCCTTCCTCAACTTTCTGTCTTTCAACCCTTTGTTTCTTTAGGAGCACAGAATGAGACTGTTCTTTTAAATTCTCTTATCTAAAATCAAACCTGAAAAAATGAAACACAATTGCCTTCACTGTTCTTTGTAAAGTTTCATTTATCATAGAAGGTTAAAATGTAATATAGAGGATGAAAATGAAAATTAAACACTGTACCTGACTCTGGTTTATTTCAATTTTCAAAGTAAATTTTTTACTAACCACAGCCTGAGGACGTGTCCATTCTACACTCCTAAAATCATTTATGACCCCTCAAAAATTGCAGCCTTTGTCCACCAATCCTATTTCTATGAAGAATGGTATGTAAACATCTGGACCTCATTGGGTTATTGAGTATTCATTCTTATGCAATTTGCTGATGTTTATGCATATTTTTATTTTTAAAGGCTTATGCATGCCTTTTACCTTATTAATCTGTCTATGATTAGTTTTTTCCCAGAAAACCTTTGGAGGGTACAAAAAGAGCTTTCCTTGACCCTGACAATAGAACATTACCAATTTCATACCAATGTTTAGTAATTGGAATTAAATAGAATTAAGCTGTAACTTTCTGATTACATACATTTGGTAAAAATAATTCACAGCACTTGCCTTCAATTTTGTAGGACTAAGTAAACACTTCTTTTGAATGCCAGCTGTGAATATTGTGCTATTATTCATTTTAGCTGTTTATAAGAGCATAGCATAAATTAAAAGTTACATGTTGGATGAAAATTCCACAGTGCGGAATACAATTGGCCTTAATAAAAAAGTCTCATTTAACTAAATATTTGAAGCTTTAGGGAAATGACCACCGAAGATTTCAAGTAATCAGCAATCTTATTCAGATCTAAGAACTTGTGGCTACTGCTTTATTGCCTAATATTTTACTGCCATCTCTGACTTCAGTAATAAGGTTAAATCTGATTGAACCTGTAAAATAAAATACTCAAGGTTTTTTGTTAACTTTTGAAGTACATAGCTGAATTTTTCACGACTATGAATAAAAGATTAAACCTCAAATGAATTGAGTGAGTAGTGCTTTAAGGTAAACAATATCCCTGTTGTGACAGTAGTTTTCCCGTGATTCAAAGGAAAAACATTGTGGCACGTAAAATTATTGCTGTGAAATAGAGTTAATATCAACAAGGGAGAAACGTCATGGGTTCATAATTATATTTGAATTGATTAACTTGATTTTTAGGAATATTTTGTACTGATGTATCCATATTATTATTATGGATATTAAGTATGGTATGATTTTTTTCTTGCTAAGAAACTCAACAAGGGTACATTCTAAGGTATTTATTAATTAAGAGATTCAATGTCATTTTGGTGATTATTTATATAGGCAGGGATTCTCTGTAGATTTTTACATAATTACCATATTTTACTAATTAGTACAGCTGCTGATATATCAAACACAGCAGGAGTGAAAATATAGAAAAATAAAGAAAAGCTGCTGGCTCAGGCAGATAAAGTGCTCCATCAAGGAGAAAATTTAAAAAATGAGATTATTTGGAATTTATGAAAAAAAGTGGTCTTTTAAAGAAAGACATAATTACAAAATATCTGCTTCTCACAGGGCACATTTGCTTTCATTGTACAATAAAGCTCAGCTTTGCATTTCCCTCGAAACTTGCACTGCCATTTACTGTAGCCACGTTGCCTTATTCTTGATTTCCAATCATTCCATGTGAAAAAAAAAAAAAAAAGAATAGTTTTGATGCCAACATTTTATGTTCTTTGCTTTTCCATACCACTTTGTTAGCTTTTTTTTTTTTTGTCCTCCTGTTTTCAAGGACTTTGATCCAACTTTTCTCTCTTTACTCAACATAAGAAAAATAAGGGGATATGGGAAAATCTTATTATGTCTTTATGATTTTAATTTAAAACTCAATATTAGACAAGGCTAATACTGGAATTGCCAAAATAAATGTAGGTCTATATATGCATCTTAAATTTCATTTTATATAAAAAAATATACTTTGTATATAATTACATTAAGAGCCTGAATAGCCCATAGCAACCTTAAACAAAAAGCACAAATCAGGAGGCATCATTTTACCAGACTTCAAGGTATAGTAAACAAAACAGTATGTTACCGGCATAAGAAAAGAGACGCAGACATAGGGATCAGAACAGAAAAACCAGATGTAACACCACCCTCGTATTACCATCTGATCTTGGTCAAAGCAGACAAACCCATACACTGCAAAAAGAATTCCTATTCTCCAAATAGGAATTGGTGCTGGATAAATAAGCCACATGTAGAAGACTGAAGCAGGATCTGAACCTCTCAGGATCAGCAGGATTTTTAGCTATAAAATGAAATTTGAGGTGCAGAACCTGCTTCACTCTTCTACATGTGGCTTATTCATCCTGCTTTGTACAAAGGCAAAGCTGAGCTTTATTGTACGAGTCTGTTTAAGTCTGTTCTCCACACAAATTAATTCATGGTGGAGAACAGACTTAAAACTAAGGCATTACATGATAACAATAGTAGAATAAAATGTTGGAAAAACTCTTATAGACATCAGTCTAGGGAGGCAAAGAATTTATGAAGAAGAGCACAAAGGTGATCACAGCAACAAGAAAAAAGTACCAAATGGGACCTGATGAAATTAAAACACTTCTGCACAGCCAAAGCAGCAATCAACAGAAGGAACAGACAGACCACAGAACAGGAGAAGGTATTTTCATGCTGTACATTTGGTAAAGGCTATAACCAGAATCCCTAAGGAACTCAAACAAATCCTGTCACTGTTGTTCCTTAGCCTGGGGCCTCAAACTAGTGCATGTTTCTTTTTTTTTTTTTTTCGCTATCAGTTGCCTTATAACCAGCAAAGAAGTCAGTCTTTTCATTTTAATATTTAATATTAAAAAATTCTTTAGTTTGTGGAAGTTGGTGCTTGAAGAGATTAATTTCATAGCCCGTTAATGAAAATATCTTGGTATCGATCATGGCTTTGTGAAGAAAACAGGAATCATACAAATTAATTTAACAGAGGGCATTGGTTATATGGAGTTTCAAGTGATTAAGCAAAATAGAAAGAAAGAAAAAAGTAGAAATAGATAAGAAAATCAATAGATGAACAAAACATCTACCATTGCTAAGAATGCATTCATAAAGGGAATAAATTTGAAGCTAACTTAAAATGGTGGAAGAGGCTCATGGATCTCAAATTGTCACTGGTATCTCTAAGGAGAGATGAGGCTAATATTGGAATTGCTAATGTATGTATATATATAAAAGATACATATGTATATAAAACATATACATGACGTATATATAACTTATACATAACATATATATGACATACGTGTGTAACATATATACATACTTATATATGTAAACATTTAACTGTAGGTCCCTGATATTATATTAAGATTAAAGATATGATTGGTTGATCCTTAGGAAAGGCTGATAAAGTATGAGTGCAGAAAAATGTAAATTCTTCTTCTGCCTACTCTTATCTTTTCATTTCCTGCTAAATTCTCTCTAGGATTTATCTATTGGAGAGCCCCTAATAAAGAAGAAATATACTTTACAGGATCCAAGACCCAGTCCAACATCTCTAACAAAGAAGCATAGGTTCATAACTGAGACTTTAAAAAAATATGTGACTACGGGCAGTGCCTGTGGCTCAGTGAGTAGGGTGCCAGCCCCATATACTGAGAGTGGTGGGTTCAAACCCGATCCCGGCCAAACTGCAACAAAAATAGCCAGGCTTTGTGGCAGACATCTGTAGTCCCAGCCTCTCAGGAGGCTGGGGCAAGAGAATCGCCTAAGCCCAAGAGCTGGAGGTTGCTCTAAGCTGTGATGCCACAGCACTCCACAAAGGACAACAAAGTGAGACTCTGTCTCTAAAAAAAAAAAGAGGGAAATAAAATGTAATGATTATCCAAATTTCATTAATAGTAAGAACCTGGGCCAGGTGATGACTTACACTTATAATCTATAAGGCTGAGGGGGATGGATTGATCAGGAGTTTGAGACCACCTTGAGCAAAAGCAAGACCCCATCTCTAAAATAAATAAATAAACAAACAAACAAATAAATAAATCCAGTGATTTTTGAGGGCTTCTGTAATCCCAGTTTCTTGGGAGGCTGAGGCAAGAGGATTGTTTGAGTCCAAGAGTTTGAGGCTATTGTGAGCTATGACACCATGGCACTCTACTGGGGGTAACAAAGTGAGACTCTGTCTCAAAAAAAAAAAAAAAGTAAGAATCCTACTTCCACTAGTTTATGCACAGTATAAGTCCTAGTTTTCCCCACTAAATGTGAACTCTATGTAAGCTGTACCGTGTCTGCACATGCATCAGTTTGTTTACACTATAAAAGTTCAAGGCTAAACACAGAGAACCATTAATAGCTATCTGCTGAATGGATGCAGGAATGAATCACTGAATATCATATGAATCTAGTGAAAAAATACAAAATAGCCACTTTAATAACTTCATCTTTTATAAATATAGGACATTTGTGTTTCAGAAAATGCTTTCTGAATAATGAATTTTCTATGCATATATTTCCTTTAATATGAGCACTGTTATATCCAGTTTTACCAATATAATACTATGGATTAGCTAATCCAACAAGTGCTCTTTGTGCTTCATGCTCATTTCCTTGGCCCAACTTCATTTTCAGCATAGTTGTGGTGAAAATCTATTCATGCTATCCTCTGATTATTTGTGTCCTTTCAAAATTGCTATGTTGAAATCCTAATGCCTAAGGCAGTGTCCACCAGGGTAGATTCCTCATGACTAGAATCAGTGTGCTCTTAAGAAAGATCTCAGAGACCTCCCTGGTCCCTTCTCTCATACAAGGTCACAGCTAGAAGGCTTTGTTTATGAGGAAGCAAGTCCTGACCAGACACCAACTCCACGTGCTTCCTAATCTTGACTTTGTAGCTTCAAAAAATGAGAACAATTAATTTCTGTTGTTCATAGGCTATCAAGTTTATTGTATTTTGTTATAGCATCTCAAATAGTCTATGGCAAGAATCTGCAGCAAAAGTAGAGTTTTGCTATTAATGTCATGTGTGGCTTAACAATGGGGATGCAATTTAAGAAATGGGGCATTTTGTTGTGTGAACATCATTAGGAATATTACATGAACTCAGATAGTAAAGACTACACACAAATAAGCTGTGGGGTATAACCTATTGATCCTATGCTACAAACCCATATTGGATATTACTGCCTTGAATATTGAAAACAATTGTAACATGGTGGTAAGTATTTCTGTATTTAGTATTTTCTGTCTAATCATAGAAAAGGTACAGTAAAGACAGGGTATTATAATCTTACAGGGCCATTGTTGTATATGTGTTCAGTTGCTGACAAACATTTTAGGCAGGACACGACTATATATATAAAAATTTGAAAGCAGTTTTGGAACTGGGTAATGTAGAGTTTTCAGGTGCATGCTAAAAAAAGCCGATATTGCCATAAATGGGCCATTTAAGGGTGATTTTGGTCAGAGTCCAAGAAGGGAGCTTTAGTGAAAGACTCATTTTAGAGATTACTCTCTGGTCATGAACAGCATGTAGGTAGAAGTATGAATGATAAATGCCATTCTGATGGGGTGTCAAGATGAAACAAATATATTAGAAATGGAAGGAATGGTGACCTTTGATATAATATAGCAAAAAACCTGGCTGAATTCTGTTCATGTCCTAGTGTTTTATAAAAGGTGGAAATTGCGAACAAAAAACTCATATAGTTGACTGAAGAAATTTATACTTGAAGTGTGGAAAATATCTCATGGCTTCTCTTGAAAGTTTATATTAAAAATGCAATAAGAAGCATTTCATATCATTTTTAATCTAAAAGAATTCAGAACTCAAAGATTTGAAAAATTCTTAAGCCTATAAAAAAGGAGGAAAATATGTTTAGGAAAGAACACCAATATTGTAGACAAGTTACTACTTGATAAACAGAATCAATATGTATCATTAGAAGCCAGATGTTATTTAATAGAAGGAATGACCCCCGAAGGAATTGTGGAGATTATCAGGACCACCCCTTCCAACACAGACCCAGAATTTAAGGTCTTAGGGTGCAAAGCAATCTAAAGGCTTCCCTCTCACATTCCAGAATCATGCTTTTGGGTAAAGTCCCAATATAATTCTTGGTGGCATCTTCACGGTGCTATCTTCACCACAGTACAGAATACAAGAGCTATAGGAACATTATGCCACAAACTAGATTTCAAGTCTTTCCTACGGTAGCCAAGAGTCCCAGTCAGACAACTGACACAGGGATGGGGTCAAAATAGAGACACTCCATAGAGTCAATGCTTAGCAAAATTGTGGAGCGTAGATGCTCCCATCACCCAAGACCTGTAGAGTAACCAGTTTGTAACTCAAGCCTAGGAAAGCGTCACAGCCATGACTCCAACCCATGAGACCTGGAAAGTAGGCTCATCCCAGCAAAGCCATGGAGGTAGAATGGCCCAGAGCACTTGACCCCCATCCTTGTTGTACTGAATCCAGATCATAGGACAAAGAGTAAATGGTCATTATCAAGTCTTATGATTTAATATTGTTTTCCCTGTTATGATTTGAAATTGATTTGATCTATAATTCCTTCCTTTGTGTTTCCCCTTTTCATGATAGGAAAGTGGAAAGTCTCTCCTATCCCTGTCCCACCACTGTTTTGGGGAAGACTCTAACATGTTTAATTTCATAGGTTTGCCTCAAAATGAAGAGCACCTTGTGTTTCATTCATATATAATTGAGAAGATATTCAGGTGACACTTTAGACTTTTAAATTGATGCTGGATGAGGTAATACTTTTAAGACTATAGAGATGGAAGGAATATACTTTGCCTATGAGAAAGAATAAATTTGGTCAGGGCAAAGGAGAAAAATAATGGTTTGAATACTTTTCACCCCATATGCACATGCTGAAATCCTAATATCAAGGAAATGTTGTTAGGATGTGGGATCTTTGGGGAGCTGATTAGGTCATAAGAGCAGATCTGTCATAATTGAGATTAGTACCCATACAGAGAGACTGCTGAGAGCTGGTTGGATTCTTCTATACTGTGAGGACACAGCTAGGAGCCGCAATCAGACCCCACTTTATTGTGGACTTTTCAGCTTTCCAAACTGTGGGAAATAAATTTCTGTTGTTGATAAGCTATATAGTTTATTGTATTTTGTTATAGCTGACCATATGGTCTAAGATATGCACTTACCAAGTCTTGCCTGAAACAGCAGGGTCCTTACTCAACACATACTGTGGTCCCTGTACCTCTATCTCTCTGTAAATCACCTTGAGTTGCTTCTGGCTCCTCTCTCAAAAGTTCTTTCTAATAACTATACCTCTTTTACTTGAACTGGTTTCCCACTTCTTCCTGTCATTTTGATTTGAGGACCCAGAACCCTCCTAACTTGATATGTGGCTGTGTACAAAGCTTCCTCCTAGTTTATCCTAATATAAAGGGTACAACATACATGTCTTAATGACTGCTTAACACGCAAATGAGAAGTAAAGCTGCAGAAAGGATTTTTGATTCCACTCATGCATGTCATCTCTGTGGATACTCTTTAATGACTTCAATATGCTCCTTTTATACAGGTGTATTTATCAAAGTTTATTGTTGCTATACTTGAGTATTGATATTAAACCAAAGCCACTAATGATTAATGAAGGTGGAAAGTTATCTGATATCAGCAAATATCTTCTTTGTTTTCAAGCACTTTCTAAATTGATTACATGTAGTTTTTTGTTAACTTGGTAGTAGGAGGGAAAATACCAATAAATGTACCACAGCTCTCTCTTGTACTTACCATGCAGACAGAGAAGGCCATTTCTTCCTAAACACCAGAAATAGACTAACTGCTGAAAACCTTATTATTGGACTAACGTCTAAGATCTTATCCTCATTAGGACAAGTTTATGGGTGGTTAGGTCATTCTTTGTGCCATGAAAGCCTGTAGCATTGCCAACAATGATGTATTTGTCAAACTAAGAAGAGTAACAATAAATTTCACTCACATGTTTCACTTCTATCTGTGTTCTTTCCACAGTCCCAGAAGAATATTTCTTTATTGCATGAAGAACAATGCAGCCCATTATTGGATTTTGTGTTTTTATTGCTACTGTTAACTGTGTTCACAGTATGGCAGAGACAGCAAGGGAACTCATTTCTTTTACTCTTAGTTTTATCTTCCGCTAAGCAATTAGAACCTTAATGTTTGAATACATAAAATGTAAAATTAAAACTGCAAATTAATTCCTACAACAGCTATTTTTTAAGTTCTACTATATGCTATACATTCCACTTTTTTTCTTTTTATAAATTGGTTGTTTAACATTTAGGATGCATATATGTCTAGTAGCTTCCATGAACAAGCCCAGAACAGACTACAGAGAGATAAAGGGTAGACAGTGATCTGTAGGGGAAAATAGAAGGTATTCAGCCCTTTGTTCATTTTATATTAATTAATGTTTCCTAGCCTTTTGAAATAAGCAAAATTAAAAAAAAGAATGT
This sequence comes from Arctocebus calabarensis, assembly GCA_963573935.1. NCBI lineage: Eukaryota > Metazoa > Chordata > Mammalia > Primates > Lorisidae > Arctocebus > Arctocebus calabarensis. The sequence continues at coordinate 24,694 of CAUYON010152585.1, read as the reverse complement.
GAAAAATGTAATAAATAGGATATAATACAGCCCAAGGCTCTTTTTACTGTTTTTCTCGTTTGTTTGTTTTACGTGATGATTATGCCATTGATATCCATGTTAATGTACTGGTCCAAGTTTAGTTAGCACAGCCACATAAAGAGAGGATAAGAAATAAATCCAGATCTCTTGCTTTTTATCCACTATTTTTCAGTAATATTTCAATTATCATATATAATTTCAACCCAATGCTCATACCATCATCTTAATTATTCATTCATATAAGAAATGTTTTTTGAATACCTAATATGTGACAGATCCTATTCTAGGACCTTAGTATGCTACCGTGATCAAAATAGACTAGAGTTCCTGCCCTTATTATCATTAAGCATAATAATTTGTCAAGTAATTTAAAAGGTTGCAATTTCTATGGTTTTTTAAAAAGCAATCTGATTAAGGAGGACTCGGCATGTATACTGATGTGTGAAAGTGGCAATGATGGAGGCAGGTGCAATTTGACATAGGTGACCAGGACAGACTTTGATGTAAAAGGGACACTGGATCAAAGATTGTCAGTAAAGATAGAGTTATCCAGGTAGGTAAGTGGGAAGAATATTCAATGCAGAGAGAGTAGTCTGAGGAAAAGCTCTGAGCTGTGTAAGGCAAATACCAAAGTGGAGGTCAATGTGAGTAGATGAGTTTGAAGAAGTAATTGAAGAAGCCTGTCTGTAAAGGGCATTTTGTGTGATTTAAGGCCTTCATTTATTATTCTGCAGATGCTGGAACACCATTGCACATTATGGGGTAGAAGATTTCCACTACTCAATCCACCTTTTAAAAAGATAATCGGAGTGCTGTGTTAAAAACAGACTGTTAGAGGGGAAGATAATCTGAGTGCTATATTAAAAGCAGACTGTTAGAAGACAAGAATAGAAAAAGGGGGAAGCTTTAGGTGGCTACTTCTATAATATAATCAAGGAAGATGGGGCTCAGACCAGGGTACTGGCCTTTTATGGCAAAAGGCTGTCCTAGTTTTGGCTAACGATGCAAGATAGCCTTTCTCTTTCAGCGCAATGGTTGTCAAAAGCTCTTATTCTACAATTACAGAAGCAGCTCTGGCTTTCACATGCTTTACTCCATTGGGAGTGAGAAAGGGCTCTGGAGGAATGCACAGTTCTCAAAATGGTGAGTGAGTCTCAAATGGTGAAATGAAGGCTCCCAGTGCCTTCTATATGGCTCCCACCATCAAATGTAGGGCATGTGAGGCAAGAATTTTAAGTTCCTAAAGTCTCTACCTCTCCTTCATAGAGCAGGTCACACAGGAAGGCCATAAAGATCCAATAAAGCACTTTACATATAGTTTTTTTTTATTCTGAAGATTCATTCTTAAATCTTTAAAAAATATTCATATTCTCTTATCTGAAACTCATTAGCAATATACCTTTTGAAACTCAGTTTCTTTTTTCTCTGATTAAAATACATCATGTAACATATTTTGTAATATATAGCATTATTGGCAGCTTTTGGAAAGTAAAGGACATTCGATGCAATCAAATGCATTTATATATCTTCAACAAAAGTGTAGGAATAACACTTAATGGGAAACAGAAAATCTTTAAATAACCTCAGATCGCTTCTTGTCAGAGTTGCCTCATAAATTACTCTAATCAGGGTGTGAAGTAGCATCTAATATACAGACAAAAGTTTCTGTGTTTTGGAAGTGTACCTAAGGGGATTGTGAACTTTTATTTTCCTGGCATACTCTACCTCAGTTTTTGCTAACATATACTTATTTTAATCCAAAAACAGATACATTTTCATGTTATATTAAAATTTTATTGCATTTTTAAGTCGCTTAAATGTATTTAGGGCATACACATGGATTTTAGATACACAACTTAATTGCAAAGTAAAGAAATAGACTTTTGATTTACTCATCATCTAAGTAGTGTATGTTGTATCCAATAAGTAATTTTTCATCTTGCATCCTCTGCCCCCCACTTCTGAATCTCCAATATCCATGAAGTCACTGTATGACCATGCATACCCATTGCTTACCTCCGACTTATAAATGAGAACATGAGATATTTGAATTTTTGTCCCTGAGTTCCTTAGCATAATGGCCTCTGGTTCCATCCAAGTTGCTGTAAAAGACATGATTTCTTTCTTTATCACAGCTGAGCAGTGTTCCATGGCATATATATACATACATATATATGTATACATATATATGTGTGTGTGTATATATGTACATATATGCATATATGTGTATGTGTAATACATATATGTACACACCACATTGTCTTTCTCTAATCATCAGTTGATAGGTACTTAGGTTGGTTCCATATCTTTGCAATTGTAAATTGCAAAACACACTTGAATTTTTAATGTATGGTTTGCATGGCCCATGTAGCATGTGGAAGATTAAACTAATCTTAGTTCATGAATGCAACATAGTCTTCCATATAAAAGTATTTGACCCTAAATTATTTTAATTTCTCTGAAATCTTGATCTGCAGGCTTCATGACAGTCTCATTTAATGAACACATGTAAAATACAGGTTTTAAAATTGGGAGACATAAGACAAGATAAACAATTTTATTTACATAGAAATTAGTGATACGAATTTGAAACTGACTTAAAAGAATTATATATGCAAATTCAATAGACTTTACTATACACGTGATAATGAAATGTTAATTTTAAGTACCTTCTTCCAAAGATAATCCTAATGCATATATTTTATAGGCATTAATACAATTTTGTGGGATAGGTGACATTACTGTACTTCATCAGTCTTTTAACTTTTCTGTGTTTTTTAAAATAGTTAGGAAACTATTGAAATTAAGGATTGTTAAACTACTATTTTAAAATGTCCATCTTTGCCCTACTTCTGGTATCGATAACCATTTTGTTTTCTCAATACCTTTTTTTCTGTAGGAATTAGAAACCATATTTGCTTAGATTGCATTTTAGATTTAATGACTTTTCCACATCACTATTTTTTCTCACCTCTTTTTCACTATATTACATTCTATTTTTCATATATATAATGGAAAATAGTAGAGAGAAATATTTTCAAATATTCAGATAACTGTAGCAGCCCATATAGCCTATGGTTAAGAGGAGTGAGAATTATAAGAAATACCCGTATAGCTCAATAATGGAACACTTTGGTGGAAAGGGCATGGAAAGGGATTTAGCTCTCCTAATAAGCATGAGAGCTCTTGAGATGAAAGCAGTGGTGAATTGGCAGTCTCTATACCTCTATGGTGTTGAGAAGCTTGAGATTCGCCTTATATTAGGCTGGAGGAGAAGGCAGTCAGGAGCATGCGCATTCTATCACGGACTTGCTTACTTTGACTCTGTCTCCTCTCCTGCCTGCAGAATGCCAGCACGGTGTCCCTCTGCTGAAGATTACCAAGCTCTGCTAAGGACTAAGATCTATCTATTTTAAGAAGACTGCTTTACTCTCTCTAAGACACACTCTCTTTCCTACTAAAGTAGATAGCCCTCAGGCACCTAAGAGACCTGAGCAAGCAACTTAATAGTCCACAACCACAACCTACCTACCTGGCCAGTCCCAGGCCCTGTCAAGTGGTGTCAGAAGTGACATCTGACAGATAACAATTACTTAGAAGAAAGACTTGATTTCCGTATATATTGGAGTAAAATTTAAAAACATCTTAAATACAAAATAGGCCCTAGGTGAGGACATTGGCTCTAGGGGTGAAATTTAGGTATTGTAACTTACTATGTCACCTTAGACAACATTTTCAAAGTCATGTGCCTAACACGGCTCTACTTATAGGGATTTCCTCAACTCACAGTTGTGAATATTAAATAAATTAACACATATGATGCATATAAATCAGTAACTGTACACAGTAAATAAATGGTCATCAGTTAACAATAAAATCAGAGTTAAAATCAAAATCAACATTAAAAAACTTGGGTCATTGCAATGTGAAAGAATCAGGACTGCTGTAGGAAATGAAGTTTAGGATTCTTTGACTTATCCTATTCAAGTTATTTTATTTTATTTTACTTATGCTGAAGATTATTTAAAACAACATTACAAAATGACAAATAAAATTAGTGTTCTCTTTAACTCTTCCACAATCTTTTTCTCTTTTCATTGCCTTCCTCCCTAGGATTTAATGTGTACATTTTGCATCCAACATTTGCTTGCTTATAATATACAGATGTTACTAAAACAATATATGTGTGTAGGGCGGCATCTATTACTCAGTGAGTAGGGCGCTGGCCCCATAAGCTGAGGGTGGCAGGTTCAAACCCGGCCCTGTCCAAACTGCAACAAAAAATAGCCAGACGTTGTGATGGGTGACTATAGTCCCAGCTACTCGGGAGGCTGAGGCAAGAGAATCGCCTAAGCCCAAGAGCTGGAGGTTGCTGTAAGCTGTGTGACACCACGGCACTCTACTGAGCACAATAGACTGAGACTCTGTCTCTACAAAAAAAGAACAAAATTTAAAAAAATGTTTTTAAAGTTAAAAAAAAGCATGTATATCACTTATGTTATATATAGCATATATAGTATATATGACATATATGTTTCTTTCATACACACATATATAACCATAAACAATATAAAATGTATGTAAATTTTAACTATTTCATAAATCCTACATAAATTTTAGTCTTTATTAATTCAACTTCACAATTATATTTATACATGAGTTAATTTTTTTCATATTTATGATTTTATTTTGTGATTTAACAGCATATTTTTCTTTTGTTTCATAGTTACTTATTTTCAAATCATTAATTTTTATTTTTTTCTCCTTCCACTAGTTTGCAAATTATTCATTATAATTCTACTTTTTTTAAATGAATATATTTTTTAAAATCTTCCTTTACTTAAAAAAAAAATCTGAAATTTAGCCCTATGTCTTTCTTTTTACCAATACCAGTAATACAATGGAAGTATATAAGTGTATGCAATGTAGAAAAATGCCTTTCATTTTTATTTAACTTTATTTAAAATTAACAATTTAAAATTGAACAATTTTATATATAATTTTAATACCCTCCAAATTAGTTGTCTATCACATCATGATTATGCTTATGATTATTATTATTGTGATAAATAACTATGATGATACACAAAATATTTAATATCCCTTTGCTAACTACTAATACTATTATACAATTTCATTTTTAATATCTTTCATTATAAAATATAATAACTATTAATTTTTCAGTGAGAATGTATGACTATTATAATAACTATTTTTATTCCTTGGTATATCTATTTCACTTTCTTGAAAATATTGTCTCTTTACAAAGATTTGTAGGTTCTTGTTTATTTCTGTTAGTATTTGGAAAGCATGATTCTGTTTCTTCCTGTTATCTATTTAAAAATACAGGTCCAATTGTTAGTCCTTTTTTAAGAAATCGGATTTTTGTTCTTTAATAAGTGCTATTATTAACCTGTGCCCCTCCTCCCAAGTTGAAATGTTGAAGTTTTAACTCCATTGCCTCAGAATGTGCCTGCATTTTGAAGAGAGGCCTTAAAAGAGGTGATTATCTTGAAATGAGGGCATTAGGATGGGCCCAGAGCCAATCTGAGTGGCATCCTCCTAACAAGAAATACAACACATAAAGGACGTGCAGAGGAAAGACCATGTGAGAACACAGTGAGAGAGTGGCCATCTGCATACCGTGTCAAGAGACCTCAGGAGAAACCAACTGGGCCAATCTTCACCACTGTGAGAACTTTAATTTCTCATGTTTAGGCCACCCTGTCTGTGTCACTTTGATACGGCAGCCTAGCTGACTAATGCGCTAAGTTTGACTGTTTTCCTCCAGACGCTGACATTCTGCAGTGGTTTGATAAAAATGCCCCTAAGTGTAATACTTCGATTAGATGTACATGGCTATCATATTCTATTCTGCATGAACTTTAATTTGTCTCAAACGTGTGTCTCACGCGCTATCTCTCTGCAATGAATTCTCTGAAGTTTCTATATACCTATCTTCTGATTTTCTCTTTTACATTAGTATATCTAATAACCAATACACTTTTTAAACCTGTCCCCAGAATTTTATTTTAGTGGTTATCTACTCTTTTTGGTTGTAGAATTGATATTCTGGTTCTTTGTCCAGAGCTATCTTCCATTTTGTTTTTTAATAATACACTGTTTATGCCGTGGAGATTACATATTTTCATCTGCAATTTTGAGCACTTTTAGATGTGCCTTTTATAAATTGCCTTTTATATAGCTCTGTTGAGAGTTCTTGAAGGGCATGTTCTGCCATTTATTACATTGCCACCTCTCATAGCAATCAGGCTCCTTGTGTATATGTAAGTGTGTAAGTGTGTAGGTCCTTTTTTTCTGTGAGCTTTTCTTTAGAGAGAATTGTTTTCTATAGGAGCCATAGCTGCCTGAGTTAGGGATGAGCACATGAGTAATGGAAGTAGGAGACCTGACTATGTTTGTAAATACAGAGCATTTTGTTAACTTCTCAGCTTGGGGCTGATCAGCTTCACAGATAATGAGAGTCTGTACTTAACATTCACTTGGACCTCAGGCATGTGGTTGGATCTTCATGGTAACTTCTGTCCTCCTCACCACCCCAAGTGGACGTCTACTTTATCTGATGTTTCTTTCCACTAGTTTGCGAGATCTTCACATCTCCATTTCACAAATGGGATTCACTTCATGAATTTGTCAAATGCATTCAGTTTTCCCTCTGTTCCTGGACACAGGAATGTTCATTCTACCGGGGACATTCAACATCAGTCCCTGGCTCCAACGTAAATATCCAGTGTGACTTTCCTAAGATTAAGTGTCTTCCTTGTCCTCTCATGGTTTTGATTTGGAAATTTCTCTTAATTCAGACTATTAAATATAACTTTTATTTTACTTTATACTAAAATTTTCTCTAGAATGTAAAATACTGTGCTTTGTGAATTTTTATATGCTTGAAACTGAACAACTGACTTCCCGTGTCAGCTCAGCTTCCCATATATACAGATAAAAGTTTCCTTTTAAAGTCTCTGTGTGGACATAAGGTTAAGATCAATTATACTTAAAGGCATCAAATAATCAGTGTTTTACTATTTCTTAAAAGGAACAATTATTCTATGCTAATGAATAAAAAGTGTTTAACATATTCTCAAAAAGTCATTTGACTATTCTTTGTCAGAAAAAGTCCTTATGATTACTATAAACATTTTCTCCAAGAAATACTAGGAAGAATGTTTAGGAACTACTAATTAGATGTGTCAATACTACAACAGAAAATGTTTCTTCTTAAAGGGTAAATTAAACAAGAAACAGAAAGTATCCAGTTGTGATGGAATATGGAGCATAACACTATCTACAAATTCATATGAAGGAGAAAAATAAGAATTTCTTTCTCCATTATTTCCATTTTCCCATCCTCCTCTGGCCTCATTATTCTTCTGTAACATATATTTTATTCATGCTTTCCCTTGTGTTTTATTTATAACTACAAACATCAAAATATTTATTAAAGTCACATTAAAACATAAGGATTATAGTACATTTTTCTTTTATAAAATTTCTGTATCACCATAGTAACTATATGGTAAAAATTAAATTTATGAATTTATTTCAGTAGTTCTCAGATACTTGTTTTACCTAGAAGGAAAGTAAGGAAGTAAAGAGACTTTCGATGGAAGATTGCTTCTCTGGAGAAAGTATCTATCAAATGAGTCCACAGACTTTTAGATAATATTAAGAAAGCAAACAAAAGTAGCAGGAAAAAAAGGGTCTGGTGTTGTCTCAGAAAACTTGTTATGAGATGTTCCTATCTTTCTCAACCCCATTAGATAACTTTTAAAAAATGTGCAAGTGTGACTCATTTTAAAGAGAAGTGATGTACTCTGTTCGTCTTTCTGTTATCTGATATTAAAGACACAATATCAAAACCTGAAATAACCCATAAAATTAATGCTTGTCACAGGTGAAAAATAAACAATTCAACAAATAAATGCAGATGAAAATAAATCTGCCCGTTGTATGTATCTAACAAATAAATAATAAGGAATCAATGTCTTGGGTAAATTGTATTTCTTTCACAAAAAATTTTCTGTGATGGTTGAAATTATGTGTCGATTTGACTATGACATCATGCCAAGATATTTGGTCTAATATTATTCTTGATTTTCTGCAAGGGCATTTTGGGGTGAAGTGTATATTTAAACCAGGAGACTTTGAGGAACGCAGATTGCCCTTTATGATGTGGGTGGGCCTTATGCAATCAACTGAAGATCTGAATAACAGTCTGAACTCCCCTGAGGATGAGAGAGTTCATCAGTAGATACCTTCAAACGCCACATGAAACGCTGGCTTTTCCTACTTTGTCAGAAGATTGACTTTGGGCTCAAACTTCACTCAATCTCCTGAGTCTCTCCCTATCAAATTTGGACTCACCAAGCCTTCACCTACATAATCATGTCAATGACTTCCTTAAAAAAATCTCTTTTCTCTTTCTCTCCTCTCTCTCTCTTTCTCTTTTGTTCTATTTCTCTAGAGAACTCTTCTTGTAGGAAAACAAGACCCTATGGAGAGAAAGAAACACTTGAATGTCTGTGTTCAAAAGGGGAAGGACCTTACTTCAGCCAGGGCAGCCCCATGGACTAGTGTCCAAAAACAGCTGAGCTCCCCCATCAGTTCTGTCTCTGTTCTCTTATTGGACTCACAAGTAGACAGACAAAGGAATTACCGTATTTCTTCTCATTGGAGGTGTCAAAGCATGTACAGGGTTTACCAAAGCAGAAGCAAGCAGAGAGCCTTAGTTTCAAGGACCCAGGAAGCTAACTTTTACAAATTCTTAAGGGCTGTGTTACCATGAAGAGGCCCTTGCAAAAAAAAGTATCCTGAGCTTATGAAAGAAGAAAGCATTGTTCAGACATTACTTTTCCTGGGAATCCTCCCCCACTCTGACTAATAGCATTCTCACAATTTTCTCACTTATTTTCAGGGCTAAGATCTGCACCTGGTATTTCATTAAATTTATCACATTGTCAAGGATAAAATGCTATGAATTTTAATACAGTCCTGTTAAATTAAAACAAAACAAAAACAAGACATTCTATGGACAATGTTACTTAAAAGTAGTATTTTCACAATCTTCTTTGCATTTTCTGGAGAACTCATATTTTTTGTCTCTAACAGGGTTATACTCTAATTTTTTGAAATTATAGGCATAAAAATTCTAAAGCATATGTTGATTCCAAGATTTAAAAGAAATTTAACTTTAAATTATTTGATTGAAATTTTGATTAAAAATGTATTGAATTCACAGACTTAATAAATACTTGTAACTCTTGTCTTACCACTCATACATTAGCTTATCCATAAAAGAAAAATTTGTTTTATAAATTGTGAAAACAACAATGATTATCAGGACACAGGACACATTCAACACTAAGATAATGAATACCATATATGTCAAAATGCCAAATTAAAAATACCAGTCTGATCAATAATTTAAAAATATTTTAAAGTTGTATTATTTTTAGGTCATATAGATTTCTTTGCATTTGCCAACTTGATCCAGTTTGTCTTTCAATAAATATTAGTCACACAACTGACTTGTGTAAAGTTCTAGAAAGCAGTGGGGAAAAGGGAAAGATATACTAATACGATTTCAATATTATTTATTAAGAACAGTTGGTTTTGGTGTCAAGCAAACTCTTATGAGTTGCAGAAAATGCTGTAGTTATATAGCTATGTGCCTGGTGCTTCATCTAATAAATTTCAGTTTCCACATTGATAACACATAACAATGCGCTCTACATATAGACTCTCTAAAAAATGAACAATGACTATGCATTCAATATCCTCAGCCTACAATCTGGCAAAGAATGCCTGCATCAGTATTTATTGTTATTAGAATGTTCTTCTCTGCAGCGGGTGCTCATTGTACTACACAGTATCTAACTCAGTGTTATCCACTATCCACACTGTTGTCATTCCTAATTTTTATAAATATCTATTCTAGGGATTACTAATTTTTTTAACAGCTTATCTGAATCAATATTAAAATAATAGCATCCATATTGCTCTGAATATCAGGAGAAAATAGAAGGCAATTTAGTCTGTCTTCAATTAGAAAGGATTTTACTTAAGTCATTCAAAGAAAAAATCAATTTCAATCTTTATCTCTGTAGTGTCTCCTGCTAGTGTTTTATCAACCTTTACAAACCCTCACCACACTTGCTCACTTTCAAGGATTATTCTTTACACCTCATTCTGCATTGCTGGGCTTCGTGGAGTCCACCTGGACACCAACCTTTAACCAGGAGCTGTTATGTATTACGTAATGGAATGTGTCTTTTTGTCATATCATCACACTCAGAACAGAATAATGCTTATTTCATTGCCTTTTTTCTATCATTAGTTTTAACACTTAAACTGATTCCATTGTGTCTTCTGCATTCTTTCTATATTTCCTACACTAGCATTGATTTTGATTATGAAAATAAGTCAAGGCCCTGCTGAATATAACATAAAAAATTACCTTTTGATTTCTCAGTACCTGACAGCTCTTAAGAATTTGGCACTGAGTTTGCTTTCTCCGGAGCTGTATCGTCAATCATGGACTGTTTATTAACTATTAGGACACTTAGGTATTTTTTCTGCAATACTTGCATTTCTCATAATTTTGCACTGAAAATTTACTTTTCAGATAGACTACCCTCACCTTACCTTGACTACATTTTCAATGTATTCTTTCATCGCTTTAAATTATTATTTTCAACATTTAAAGCCACCTTCTTGTCCCTTTTATATTTAATTTTATCATCAGAGTTAGTGAGTATAGAAATATTTTATCATTCTAATTTCATATGGTATTCTGTTAAAAATTTAGATATTTTCACTAAACACACATTTCTACTGAGAATTCTTGCATTGGTCATTATAGTTAAATTTAAATGAGCAGACTGAGCATGAAACCTAAGTGCATGATCATGGCATCTATTTAGTGACAGTTACTTAAAATGTTCTATAAATTTTCTGCTCACTAAAAATGAATCTAATCCACTCTGATTTTCCACACTTTTATTTCATTTTAATGTCTTTGAAAATTTTCCTTTATTTTTAGAGAGTATAAATATTTATAACATCTATGTCATCTTGATGTGAGCCAGGATAGCTAATAGGAGTAGAATGAGAACTATGTTACCCCATTTATTTTCTACAGACTTAATGTTTGGGTTCCCTAAAAATTCATGTATTGAAACTTAATTCGAGATGTGATTATGTTAGAAGGTGAGGGGTCTTAGGAAAGTCATAATGTCACTGGGGCAGAACATTCATGAATGGGACTAGTGCCCTCATAAAAGAGACCTCAGAAAACAATCAACTTTACTACAAAAAACAGGTCTTGTCAGATACCAAATCTGATTGTCCCTTGATTTTGAACTTTCATGCTTCCAGAACTTAGAAAAATTAAATTTTATTGTTGACAAGTACCCCAGTCTATAGTATTTTGTTTTTGCATACCAACTGTACTAAGATATTATAATTTTGTTCTTTCACGTTTGTTAATGTATTACTCAATGGGATTGAAAGTCAAAGACAAACAATGTAAAATAGATGGTGGGGTTGCAAAGATTATATCTTGGACACAAATAATTGTGAATGAAACTAAATTCAAATATTTTATGCTTACTGAAAAGGGAGACATGGGTTAAAAGGAGTCCATAGAAATGGTGTCTATTATAGAAAGATATGAAAAGAGTGGTCAGGAACCTTAACCTGGGACCTAGAGATGGAACAAAATTGAGTCCATAGTGTGTGTGTGTGTATGGTTGGGACAGGGGCAGAGCAGAGGAGGTGCCAGGCAGAGGAAAAACCTGGAGAAAGAGCTGCTGACAAAGTAAATGTGGACTTCATAGAATAGAACTGAATTATGTGTAGATGCTGAGGCAAGTTTTGAAGTGAGATTAGAAAGGTAGGCCTATGTGAACTACTGAAGTGCCTTCTGACACGGGTGTATCAACTATATCCTCATTTTGGATAATTTTGTATGTACTGAGATAAGAAATGGAAGAAAAGGTGCTTTGGTCAAAAAATGGTGGTTCATTTGGTTTTGGACAAGCTGAAATGGAGACAGACCTGCATTCACAATTGGTTGAGTACATCATTGGCTATATAAACCTGAAACATGACAAAGTAATTTAACTTGGAGCTACAGATGTGAGAGTCATCAAAAAAAGATGATGATTAAAGTCATGCTTGCATTTAGCACTTCTATAAATGAGCCTACAATGGACACTTCATGAGCAGTAGAGTGTAATCTAATAGCATGTTGTTATAAGGTCAATAAAAACATATTTTTATCATAGATAGAGAGCTCAATGTTGGTCAATATGATGATATTGGAAAAGCATCTGGTCTAGGGTGTCATGTTGTAGGTAGGAGAAGACTTTGAAAAGAGCAGTTTAAGTAGAAAAGAAATACCAGAAACCAAAATAGAATCAATAGAGAAGTGTAGTGAAAATATAGAGATGCTTGCTTATTGCAGTTCTTTCAAAATCTCTGATGTAAGCCTTATACAAGGTATCGATGTTATAAAAACAATTGTGGCCATTTAATATTTTGAAATAAAAAACAAAAATTTGATATTCAGAATGGGAAAATATTCCAACAACAACAACAACAAAAATATTCCCTGAGATGTAAGGATGATTTTGTGTTGTCAAATATTGGACAATGAAGTCTGTCTAAACATTAAAGTGAAGGAAGCTATTGTTATGGTTTCAATGTTTATGTCTCTTCCAGAATTCCTATTAAAACTTGATCACCATTGTGGTGATATTAAGGGGTGTGCCTTTCACTCAGTGAGTAAATCATGGAGGGTCTTTTCTCATAAGTGGATTAATGCTTTATAAAAGGACTGGAAAGAATCAGCTTAGACCTTTTTTTTTTTTCCCCAGCCCTCCCCAGGCAGATGAGGACACAACATTAGCCCCCTCTGCCATGTGAATACCTGGAGGGAAGGTATTTGCAAACACCAAGTATCCTGATTTTGGACTATTCAGCTTCTAGAACTGTAAAAATTAAGTTTGTGCATTTTTATATAATACCCTGTCTCAGGGTATTTGTTATAGTAGCACAAACAAACTAAGACTGCTGTGAGAAGTAAAACTTTATAGAGAGAAGAGAGAAAAAGAAAAGCAAGATATTGGAAAGCAAGGTGCCCTGAAATGCAGAGATCATTTATAAGGCACAAGATATAGCTTCATAAGAGGAAAGAAAGGGGAGAACAGGGGAATGAACATGAGTAGGAGTGTACATTCAACAGCAGGAAATTGAAGTCTTTCCTTTCTGATGGCTTTTATGTTGTTGATGAGATAAATGTGTGTGCATCTCTAAGGACAAAAAAAAAAGAAAAGATGTGGATACTAAATTGGAGGCAGAAGCTCTGGAAAAGGTACAATAGAAGAGAAAATTGACTAAGAAATCATAGAATGATTGCTGCACAGACCTGGGGGGTCCGGTAAACAAGTGAAGGAGGGAATCAATCACTGCATGTGGCCAGATACCTGCTAGCCAGGAGAAAAATGGTTTTTAAGAGAATAGCAACAATAGCAATAGTCTCTGAAGTATGCTGTATTTGTCATTAGGTTCAGTGAGTAGAGTATTCCCTGGGGCTGCAGTATGTTTAAACAAGATGTTAGATTATAAATGAGAGGTTGGGGAAAATGTCAAGTCCCAAGAGCAAAAGATAGACTAGGCAAGCATTGTGAGCTGCAGGAAGGGGAAAAAATAACTTTAATAATGGTATTAGTAATCACAAAGATAGAGCTAACATATATGTCTCACATTGTCATAGTTGATGTAAATTATCTCACATAATCCTTTCTGCAAAGTTATCAAGAGACATTATTTTCTCCATAATGCAGATAAAAAAGAAACAAAAAAATGACAGAAACTCAGTGATAAAGCTCTTGAGTCAAGAAAATACAGGATGTTTCAGTTTATTGGATATACCAGTGATATTTGTATTAAGGTAAGCTTTTGGCACTAAGCTTGCTTTTCATACCTGTCTCTCACATATAACATCCAACCATCCCCTTGCCAAGGGAGACAACTCATAGTGACCTACGCAGTTACTTTTGCAGCTTGAAATTCAAAATCAGTCTTCTCAGTAGGTTTTCATAATCTCCTTGCAACTGGTAATCAATAAAGCAAAATTCAAGTAATCCTAAAACCATCAGATTTAAAATAGGGGAAAAGGATATGAAAATGCAAAAATAAAATTTTGATTTGTAAAAAGAAAGAATGAGAAACATCCTGCATTCATCAAGCCAGGTAAATGATCTAATCTCACAGGTAGAAAAAGTGACAACTTTCTTCTCTCTGTATTAGCTCATCTGCTAGCTTATTCTGTGCTGAAGCAACTTTCTTGTGTCATGGACTTTGTGGTGCTTGACTTTGTTCATGGAGGATTCTTCCTCTTATCTTTCTTTGAGAAACTACGGTAAAAGTAAAACTTGGAAAAACCTTAAATAAATGATGATATTAATCTGAATATGGTGGAGAAAGCAAGTATTGAAATAAAGAGATGGATTTATTTGAGAAAAAATATCAACAGATTGTGAAGTCCTATTAGAAATTAGGGTCAAAGAAGAAGAAAATTTTAAAATTCTATTCTCAGAGTTAAACAAACTATGTGGGAGAGAAATGACACCACTGAAATCAATAGGGGTTTCTATACCTCTTGTGAAGAAATTGGTCTATCTTGCAGAAAAATGTAAAAAAGTAACTTTAATATGGGAATACATGTGACCTCTGATTATTACATGCCCTTAATGCACTTAAGTAATCAAGGCTGCTATGATCTAAATGTAAAACATAAAACTGTAAAACCTCAAGAAGTTAATAGAGAGCAAAACTAGATGACCGAGGGTTTGCTGAAGCCTTTTTAGATACATCAAAGGCACAGCCTCTCAAAACAGAATTGATCTGCGCAACTTCATTAAACTCAAAAAGTTTCTGTATGTGAAAGACATTGAGAAGAGAATAAAAAGAGAAGTTACAGCCTGGGAGTGAATATTTGCAAAAGGGATCTGATAAAGGATAGTTTTCCAAAATATCAAGGGAACTCTCAAAACTCAACAATAAGAAAACCAACCGCCTGATTAAAAAGCTGGCCAAAGGTCATCACCTGTGGTTCAAAGGAGTGGGGCGCTGGCTCCATATTAGAGGTGGTGGGTCCAAACTCAGCTTTGGTCAAAAACTGGAAAATAAAAAGTGGGCCAAAGACTCTAAAAGCTACATCACCAAAGAGGATAAACTGATGGCAAATAAGCATAAGAAAAGATGCTGTACATCGTATGTCATCAACAAATTGAAAAATAAAATAGTGAGTTATCACTGCACATCAAGTAGAATGGCTAAAATCAGAATGCTGACAACATTAAGTGCTTGTGAGGATGGTGAGCAAGAGGAAATCTCATTCATTGCTGATGAGAATGCAAAATGGCATGATGACTTCAGAATACACTTGACAATTTCTTGTAAAATAAAGCAGATGGTTTTCATAAGATCTAGCCATCACCCTCATTGGTATTTGCCTAAAAAAATAGGAAAATTATATCAACAACAACAAAAAACCTACACATAGGATATGTGAAGCAGCTTTATTCATAATCACTGAAACCTGGAAACAATAGAGATACCCTTCAGTTGATGAAAGAATGGATTTTCATATATCCAGACAATTGAGTATTATTCAATACTAACAGGAAAGGAATTCCCAGGACATGAAAAGACTGGGAGGAAATTTAAATGGGCCTACATACATTATTATTCCAAAGATAAGACATTCTGGAAAAGGTAGAACAATGGAGAGAGTAAAAATCTGTTATTGGCAAGGGTATCCGTGGGGGGTAGGGAAGGATGTAATAGAAGGGCATGGAGAATTTTTAGGGCAGCAAGACAACTCTGTATGAATCTGTAGTGTGGGCACATAGCATTAGAAATTTGTCAAAATCCATAGGATTTACAACACCAAGAGTGAAGTCTAAAATAAACTATGAATTTGAGAAATATAAATTTATCAAGGATTCTCAGTCCTTTGTAACACATGTATCACACTGGTGGAGGTTGATGATAATGGAGGAAGCTATGCATGTTTGAAAGCGGAGAGTCCATGGGAAACGTCTGTACCTTCAGATGCACTTTTCATAAGTCAAGTTAATTTTGAGTGAACTTAAAACTTTTCTAAAAAATAGTCTAGTAAAATGCAGAAATCTACTAGCATATAAAATGTATTATAATAATATACCAGTAAAATGAAGTGTTTGTGTTTGTGCACACGTGTGTGCATACAACATGCAAAACCAACAAACAAGTTCTAAAAGTTAAGAGGATGTTGGATAATGGTGTATTGAATTTTGTCAGTGATTATTCTATATTTAGCAATTTTAACTCTATTTAATTGTTTTCCTAATTATATACCAGCAAGTTTAATATTGTTGATTCTCTCCAGTTTTCTCATGCTGTTCACTTTGCTTTCCTATACACATATGAGATACATTCATTAGTATTGGGAACAACTATGCCCTTCTTACTTTTTTGGTGCTAGTATATTCAAAGGTTTTTTTTTTTGTTTTCTTATCCCATTACAGGTATTAGACATTTGTTTATTTCATGGTCCAGTTAGTTTAATTAGATTTTCAGTTGGTTGGTTTACATATCCCTTTGTATCGTGGAGCTTTGATAACTATATTTGGACTCTTGTCACAGGGAGACATTACTACCAGAATGAGGTTATGAACATGTGATTTAATCATTGCAATTTTATGGGTTGTTGGGTCTGTGTGTCAGTGAGGCTGGAGTTTTTCCTCTACTTTCACTATTTCTCTCTCTGTTCCATTCATTCATCCAGGAATACTGTGTTCTTTGTTCACTGATTCTGGGAATTGGCTTCACTCTAAAAGTTGTTTTCCTGTAAAGAACAGTTGTCAAGAAAAGGAAGAGATCAGTGGCAACCTGCACATCCAGTGAAGGAAGTCTCAGATTATCCAAAGGATAAACCACCATGACATCCTAATCATCCTCACAAATACCTTACAATCAGGAGTAAAGAAAGGGGCCTCTATTTGATTGAGATTTATTTGCAATCACCCTATAAGAAGAGAGGTCATATTAAAATTTAAATTGACTTATAAAAAATGCATCTGAAATACTTAAGTTTGTGGCTAGTTTCTCATCCATTGTAAAAAGAATGAAAAAAGAGAGAGACAGAGAGAGAGAAAGAGAAAAGGGGGAAAAGGAAGGGAATTGAGAGTACTCCAGGTACTCTGGTACAGATATCTTTGCTGTAATGTGATTTTTTGTCTTCTGGGTATATACCAAGTAAAGGAATTATATGAATAATGGCAAGTCTATTTTTAAATCTCTGAGTGTTCTCCAAACATCTTTCCAAAAGGGATGTATTAGTTTGCATTCCCAACAGCAATGTAGAAGTGTTCCCTTTTCTCCACATCCATGCCAACCTCTCTGGTTTTGGGATTTCGTAATGTGGGCTAATCTTACTGGAGTTAGATGATATCTCAAGGTAGTTTTGATTTGCTTTTCTCTGATGATTAAGGATAATGAGCATTTTTTCATGTGTCTGAAGGCCACACACCTGTCTTTTTTAGAGAAGTTTCTCTTCAGATTTTTTGCCCATCCTGAGATGGGATCACTTGTTCTTTTATTGCAAATAAGTTTGAGTTTTCTGTGTATTCTGGTTAAAAACCCTTGTCCGAGGCATAAACTGCAAATATTCTCTCCCATTGCGAGGGCTGTCTGCTTGCTATACTTACTGTGTTTTGGGCTGTGCAGAAGCTTTTTAGAATAAAAGAAGTGATATTTTGCTTTATTCTCTGATTTTCAAGTAAGTGTTCTCATTATTTTTAAAATACCTTACCCTGGATGTAGTCTTTTCCCTTTTCAAATATGAGTTCTTCCCTATATAATTTGATCTTCACCACATCCTTAGTGATAAGACAAAATCTTTATTCTCACTTCATTTTTAATGTTTCCTTTTCTAATCTTTCTCTCTCCTAGAGCAAGAATAAAAGTCCCCATTTCCTATATTAGATAAGAACACATAGTTTCCTCTTTTCCTTACATTCACATTCAAAAAGTCTATGCTCTTTCTATGAACTTTTGGAAAATTGGATGACCTGAGTTTTAGTCTATTGGAGCCAAATATATTGGCTCTAGGAGAATAAATAACATATTAAATAGTATATAATATTAATTTACACAGATAACCTAATGAGGCTTCTGATGGTGCCACTTACTTTATTGTCTCTGAAGTCTTTTAGATGCAATGACACTCCAAGTATATGTATAGTAACACCAGTGATGAGAAGTTTAATCAGTGGTCAACTGCTAGGCATGGTATTTAAAAATCTAGGATTTTAGCTTTCCTCAGACATTGACACATAGAAGACCCCTATTCAGTAGAAGCTTGATCAGAGCTCTGAACCTCAAGCTACTTCTCAGGAAAGGAACTGGGGTCTATGCTGTAGCATATTAAAAACAACACAACACAAATTGAGACTGTTTTAACAATGTCCACATGGCTGTGGCACATCATGGGAGACAACATTCCCATTGGTCCACTAAGTGATTTAATTTTAATACTTTGGGTAAATGTAAGCTTTGAAGGGTTGGAATAGGATGATTTCCTTCATATGGCTTCTAATATTTCAAAACATCGGTAACATTGCCAAAATGGAATCTCTAATTTCTTTCTTTCATTTTGCCAACTATATATAGTTCACGATAATGTAATTGATTTGAAAATCTAATTAGCCCTTAGTGTTTGCATCAAATATACATCTGTTAAAAACATGGTTATTATTCAGCCATTTCAAATGGATATTGTATCAGAAGGCATATTGTAAAAGGCATAGTAAAATTCCAATCTTGGTGATAACAAAAAGTTTTCTGTTAAAATTAATTTACCTTATTATGCCATCCTTAAGTAATTTAATCTTACATTGTAAGTATAACTTAGCTTTACTAAAGAGATATATAAGTGAATATAAGCAATAAGCTTTGTCTTTTGTTTACTGCATGTCTTATAAATTCACTATCTTTACTTGGTTTTAAATCTAAGGTTTATGAAAACACAAACAATAAATATCCTTTCAAATTCAAAATACTAAAATCAGAATGTCCTTGAACCATTTTGTCCTATTTTCAAAACACTACAGGTATTAGGAAGTCATCAATTAACTACCTTGTAGTAATTATTATTTGTTAAAATATGTCTTTTTTTCTCAAAATGCTTTTTCACTAAGAAACTATTGATTGCTATGAATTTTTTACTTGTTTTATCCTAGATAAATAAATGTGTTTTAAAATATCATAGAGTCAAAGGCTAAGACAGATATTCCAAGATACTTTGATAGGACTTCTTTATTTTTTGTAATCCTTTCTTTCACTTTCCTTGGATACCATTTTCTAAAAAAATAAGTAAGAGGCATAATTTCTTTTTGCTTTCAACTTTGATGTTAAATATTATAGGTAAGGATACAGATGGAAAATAATTTTGTAGTTTTTTTTTTTACAAAAAATGTAAAAATATTTTGTAATACCTACAACTCATTTTTCTAATGGTGAGATATCACATGTAGTTTATTGAGTGAAAACTTAAGCTGATGTAAATATCATTCAATATATGAGGTTTGAAAGAAGACAATGTCTAAATTATTTAGAAGTCTCATTCTTGTAGCATTTTGGATTAAAATACAAAAGGTTTCCCCAAAATGAATTAGTAGTGATTTTTTTTTTAAATTGAAAAGCTATATTCATCAAAATGTTAGGGTAGGGATAAAAAGCAATATTTCAATTAAAATTAGATTCATAACCAGAGTTAACAATTAAGAAGAATAATTATAATAGCAATCAACTGAAAATAATATTCTCTATGAATCATATCTAGGTCATTTTTCATTATATATATAAAATCCTGCACATCAAGATTTTTAAAATATGCAGTATACACATATTTTTTCCAAATGCCTGAAGGCACTAAAATAGAAACTTCACATTATCCATAGATTTATCTTTCTAGGTTGAACTGTTGACTATCACAGCTTTGCATTAAACATGGAAAAATCAGAAACAAGATCCATAATGATCTCATCATATATATATTACATTTTTACTACACTCACTTTAATGGACCCATCTCAAACTCCCTGTATGATGTGTTTCTACCCTTTCTCATCTTCCTGAGAATGGCTTGAGAAAGATCACATTCACGAACACAGCTGTATGCAAGCAGTCAAAGTAGAACAACACTCAATAGAGTGTCACTTCCTACCAGTCCCTGGCAGGGGTCATCTGGTAACAAATACCTCTCCCTGCAAAGCTTCAGGATATTCAGCATTTATGACAAGAATTATATGATCTTTGCAAATATCAGGGTTGTGCATCAGAAGAAATATTTAAATTAACTCTCACTGGAGTTACAATGTCTTCAAATATATCATCAGCAAGTTAAAACCATTCATACCTTACCTGGAATTGTACCCTTTAAGTTGTCTTTACAATTATGTTTTGTTTTAGGATTACAATCTCATATCTAATTTTAGACAGATTTCAACTCTTTTGGAAAGCATTAAAGAAAATTGTTTCTCTGCCCCAACAGTTTATAGTCACACGGGGGTAAATAATATATGTGTATAACACTTTATGCATTCAATTAGGGGAATGTACATATATTTCCATTTCTGATCTCATTGTTAGAATTTTCAATAAATTCCTCCTTCTTAATTGAAACTTTGTGCCCATTCCAAACATCTCATTTTCCCTGCCAACCTTCCCACTCCCTCTGGTAATCACCATATTACTCTCTACTTTGCCCCTTTTGAAAAATAAGGTGATATATTTCTATTTAGAATGTTGCATGTATTTTGGATAAAAAACACTTATCAGATACGGAAGTTGCAACTATTTTCTCCAATTGCATAGACTGCCTTTTATTCTGTTGTTTCCTTTGCTGTGCAGAAGCTTTTTAATTTGAATGTAGTTTTTTTTTTTTTTTTTTTTGCTATGCTGCCAGTGTTGTAGTCAAAAAATCATTGCTGAGACATCAAGGAATGTTTTCATTATTTTTCATTTAGAAATATTGTAGGTTCAGATCTTACATTTAAGGCTGCAATCAATTTTGGTTAATTTTTATGTATGGTATGAGAAAGGGGTACAATTTCATTCCTTGACATAAGCATTAGAAAAAGTGCCTTTTTCCCAATTGTTATTCTTGGCACTCCCCTGTCAAAAACAAATTGACAATGTATTGAGGGGGGTTATTTCTGGGTGCTCTATTTGTTCTTTTGGTCTATGGAGTTGTTTTTTATGCCTGTATGTCACTGTTTTGACTACTATAGCTTTTCACTAGTATTCTAAAACAGGAAATTCTTCCAGCCGTGTACTTTTTACTCAAAATTGCTTTGGTTATTGAGGGTGTTTGGTGGTTTTATTTTAAAAAAATTAGAGGGCAGTGCCTGTGACTCAAAGGAGTAGGGCACTAGCCCCATATACTGGAGGTGGTGGGTTCAAACCCAGCCCCGGCCAAAAACTGAAAAAAAAAAAAAGTAGAATTGCTTTTTATATTTCTATGAAAAATGTCATAAGAAATTTGATAAGGATTGCATTGAATCTGTAGATTTCTTTGGGTAATATGGACATTTTGGTATTATTAATTATTCTAATCCAGGAACACAGGGTATCGTTACATTTATGTGTGTTTCCTTCAATTTCTTTCATCAAGTTTAAAATTTTTCAGTATACAGATCTTTCATCTCTTTGGTTTAATTGATGTGTAATTATCTTATTGGTTTTGATGCTATTATAAATGTAATTTTTTGTTATGTACAGAAATACAACAGATTTTGTATGTTAATTTTTTATCATTCTATTCTGCTGAATTCCTTTATTAGTTCTAACAGGTGTGTGTGTGTAAATTTAGGGTTTTTTTCTCATTTAAAATCATATCATCTTTAAATAGATATAATTTGACTTCTTCCTTTCTGATTTACCTTTTTTTCTTGCCTAATTACTTTGACTACGTTGAATACAAGTGGTGAAAATGAGAAACCTTACCTTATTTCTGATTTTAGAGGAAAGCTTTCAGCTTTTACCATTAATTTTTTGTTCATGGGCTTGTCATTTATGCTTTTATTATTCTCAGATACATTCTCTCTGTACCTAATTTGCTAAGTTTTTTTTATAAAAAAATTGTTGAATTTTTTTCATATTTTTTCTCTATCTATTGGGATGATCATATAAATTTTATCTTCTATTCTGAGGTATATCTTTTTTATTGATTACATATGTTGAACCTTCCCTGTATCCCAATGATAAATCCAGCATTATCATTGTGTATTACCTTGGAATTCTGTGGAGTTCAATTTGCTAGTATTTTGTTAAGGATTTTTGCATCATCAGGGATCTTGACTTATAATTAGATTTGCAGTACCCTTATTAGCCTATGTATTAGCGTAACATTGGACTAGTAATGAGTTTGCAAATTTCCCTTCCTCTTCAATTTTCAGGAAAAATTTGTAAAGCAGAGGTGTTACTTTTTTTTTTTTTTGTAGAGACATAGTATCGTTTTGTCACCCTCTGTAGAGTGCTATGAAGTCACAGCTCACAGCAACCTCCAATTCCTGAGCTTAGGCGATTCTCTTGCCTCAGTCTCCCGAGTAGCTAGGATTACAGGTGCCTGCCACAACGCCCGGCTATTTTTTTTTTTATGCAGTTTGACTGGGGCAACGTTTGAACCCGCCACCCTTGGTATATGGGGCCCGCGCCCTACTCGCTGAGACACAGGTGCTGCCCAATAGAGTGAACCAGTAAATTCACCATGAAAACTAATCTAGTCTTCACAGGGAGGATTTTTATTACTATTTTAGTCTGGGCTCTCTATGACATCCCATTGGTCTACCGAGAACTTTTTGTTCTTTTCAGATTTTCTGTTTTTTCACAATTTAATCTTGGTAGATTGTGTTCAGAAGTGTATCTGTTTCTTCTAAGCAATCAATAACAGAAATACAACAAAGCAAAAGCAACTATGAACAATTAATATGGCAATAATTTGGTAATCTAGAAAAAATGGCAAAAATAATAGGGGCAATCAACTTTCTATTTTATTCCTGTCCTGTGTTGCCCTCAGTAGAGTGCTATGGCGTCACAGCTCACAGCAACCTCAAACTCTTGGGCCTAAGCAATTCTCTTGCTTCAGCCTCCCAAATAGCTGAGAACACAGGTACCTGCCACAATACCCAGCTGTTTTTTGGTTGTAGTTGTCATTGCTGTTTGGCAGGCCTGGGCTGCATTCAAACCCACCAGCTCCAGTATTATGTGGCTGGCACCCTAGCTGCTGAGCTATGGGAGCCGAGCCCCAAATCAAATTTGTAAGAACATTACATATTTTCACTTTCTCCATTTTATTATTTGAACAGGTGAGAAGTTATCAGTATTACTATATGACATGTAACTTTTTCGGTGACTATCTGCTTATACACAAAGGCACATGTAACTGTTCAACATTTTCCATGCTCTAAAGTAGCAGTGCTCAGCTTTTTTGGCACCAGGGACCAGTTTCATGGAAGACAGTTTTTCCATCCATGTGGTAGAAGGAAGGTTTGGGGATGATTCAAGCACATTACAATGCGGCCTCAGATCATCAGGCATTGGATTTTCATAAGGAGCACACAATCCGTATCACTTTTGCAGTAGGATCCATGTTCCTATGAGAATCTAATGCCTTTGCTTCTCTGGCAGGATGTGGAATTCAGGTGGTGATGTGAGTGATGCAGCATGGCTGTAAATACAGACGAACCTTTGCCACTCACCTATCACTTATTTCCTGCTAAGAAGCCCAGTTCCTAACAGTCCACAGGCTGGGAGTTGGGGAGTGCCATTCTAAAGTTATATACATGTAGAAAAATTTCATACTTACATTTATGCTTATATGTTAATATAAAACACTTGCTGTATTATGCTTAAGAAAATCTGCTAACTGCTGCATTTTAAAAAATAAATGTTGTAGGAATCAACAGGTACAAAGTGAATAAAAGTATTTACCTAATATAAAAGTTTAGTTGTAGGTACAATTTTAAAAATAAGTAAATGCTCCATTTCAGTTGCTCCTTCAAATGGAAATTACGTGAACTGAGATGACAATTTAATGGTCTAGGCAGGATGACAGAGCTATCTAATAATGGGATAGATGACCTCGAATCCCATGTGATATTGACTCCACAGATAAATAATGATTTATTGTGAAGGAAACATACTTTGGTGGTATCTAGGCCATATCTGAAAATATATATTTAATACACACATTAGATGATGTGACAGCTTAAGTTTCTTGTAAAAACTTTAATATATTTTTGATTTGCCAAAATAAGACATTATTCCTTATTGTTTAAAAGAATTTTGTTAAATCAGAGATTGGTTTTCTGAGGTATTTTACATAATGTGTTAGACTATAAAACTGAAACCTTCCCCTTTCTCCGTCATAAATGAAACTCAGTTTAGCTGGATGCAAGATCCTGGGTTGAAAGTTATTTTGTTTTACTCCAGCATATTTCTGCCTAGTAGCATAATACTGGTTATTAAAGCCTACATTAAAATCATTCAAGCTGGGCATCATGGCAGGTGCCTATAGTCCCAGCTACTTGGGAGGCTG
>CAUYON010152580.1:0-21842 GCA_963573935.1 Arctocebus calabarensis | reverse complement strand
TTTTTTGTTTTTTGTGTTTTTTTTTTTTTTTTTTTTGTTTTTTTTTTTGTTTTTTTTTTTTTTTTTTTTTTTTTTTTTTTTTTTTTTTTTTATTTTTTTTTTTTTTTTTTTTTTTTTTTTTTTTTTTTTTTTTTTTTTTTTTTTTTTTTGTTTTGTTGTTTTTTTTTTTTTTTTTGTTTTTTTTTTTTGTTTTTTTTGGTTTTTCTTCTGTGTTGTTTGCTTTTATTTTTTGATTTTCTTTCTTTGTTGCCTTCCTTGCTTCCTTCCTTCCTTCCTTCCTTCCTTCCTTCCTTCCTTCCTTCTTTTCTTTCTCTCTCTCTCTCTCTCCCTCTCTTTCTTTCTTTCTTTCTTTCTAGAACTGACTGTAAAATGTGTACATTTCTGCCTTTATAGATTAATATTTTACCCACTTCCCATTACCTGCTATCTGACTACATCATGCTGACTTATTTTAAAATCACTAAGGTGAAAGAATTCAACCTGCTTTCAGAAAGCAACTTCATTTTACTCCTCAATGTGCATTCCAGCAAAATACTACAGGCAATAGTGGCTGATACCTATACCCCAGAACTCTGGAATTGCTTGAGTTCAGTAGTTCAAGACCAGCCTGAGCAACAGTGAGACCTTGTCTCCATTAAAATAGAAAAACTAGCCAGGTGTGGTGAAGGGCATCTTAGTCCCCAGCTACTTAGGGGGCTGAGGCAAGAGGATCCCTCTAAACCAGGAGTTTGAGGTTGCTGTGAGCTCGGCTGATGCCACAGTGCTCTAGCCAGGGCAATAGAGTGAGACTCTATCTAAAAATCAAACAAACAAACTAAACAAAAACAACAACAAACAAAGAAAAACCTACACACTTAGACAAGTTAGACAAGGGAGATAAGTTTACCCTGTTTCCCGCCAGTTAATTAACATTAAAAGCAGTGCTTCCTCTCCATCTCCAAGATCCCATGGGATGCACTGTGGTCAGCAGCTGTGAAGGACTCAAATTTGTAGGTCAGCACTAGGTTTTGAGCCTCCAGATCAGTGCTCCTCAAACCATCTGGAGTAGAAGAGAACATTTTTTTATTTTCATCCTCAGGGACTAATATTTTTGTAAGATATAATAAAAATGAACTGCTAGAAAAAAATGATCACATATTTGGATGTCACAGAAATGTCACAATTCTGTAATGGTTTCTAAATTCTATGAAAGTCACTCTTTTAGGAAGACTGGTGTCTGCTGCGACACTTGAGCTCTTGCCATGGTGTGTGCTGCACGCGCCCTTTCAGCAGACTGTTGAAGGCACCATCTATTGTTCAGAGAAGTGTGAAAAGAAGTGTTTTGCAGCAATCTTTCTGTATTTCACTAATGAGTGGGAAAGCAGAGTATTTCCTCTTTAGGAGCGACAGGGGGTGGGGATTACTATTTCTTTTGTGGTTAACTCTAAATTTTGTCAGAAAGCATAATAGAGCAAAGATGATGATGATGATATCATCAACAAGAGAAAAAGGAAAAGAAGAAAGACACACAGGGAAGTTGCAGATGAGGTGGAAGAAGAGAAGGAGGTTTGTCTCATTGATTCTGTTCTTGTCATGTAACTCTGGCAAGAGCAACTGCAGTGCTAATTAAGGTGACAGTGGCATTTTACTCCTTTTACACTGAGAATTCCACTTTCTCATTTGTCCTGTAGAAACTCTTAAAAGCCTCAGTGGGGACAACCAAGGGAAATATTGTGACATCAAACCATTAGCAACTGTCACAGCCTGGACTTCTAATATTTAAGATAGATAAAAATCCTGGCTAAGCACTTTGGCTAGTCTTTTATAGAAATCTGCATTAGGTATACGGATGACAGTATAGTCACAACAACTTTTATAGAGATTACTGTCTACACTTATCTTAAACTCAACTCAACTGAATTCAGAATCACTGTCAGAAATGATGGTATCTGGAAGTTATATTCCACAAAGAACTGGTACAGAATTACGATGGTCAGAGACGACTGTCAGGTGGATTTGAGCTCTTTAAGCCTTTGTGAGAATCACCATCAGTAATTCCTTGGAATCATAAAATTCATCACCTCAGAAAGCTGCCATTTTTTAATGTGTTAGAGTTATATAAGCAAATTTTTTTGGAAAACCCTGTTGGAACCTAGTAGAACCTCTTGCCTTATTTTTAGGGTTGACACCTCACAGGTAGCTGTGTGGTGTTCAATACTAGGAATTTTGATACAACAAACTTACAAGGACAGTTAATTTCCTGGTTCCTACCTGTTCCCTAGAAACTCGATATATTGAGGCAGTATGTCACATTCTGAAACTTTCCAAAAGGTTATTCCATGCTTAGCCTATTATTATGAGAGTTTCATTAAATTTTGATATATTTTCTGACTCTATCAAATCTTCTGTTAAATTCCTAAGACATAAAATATTAGTTGAAAGTCTCAAAATTATACTGATTTTTTATTAATTAGTCTTCAATATATCCGACTTAGTAATTTTTAATAGAATAACAAATGGTTTTACCTTCATAAAATTCAACCAACAAGAACAGTTTTCATTTAACTCCATTATTCATGATTGACTTAAGAGCATAGACTCTGAAATCAGTAAAACCTGATTTTTAATACAATCTTTGTGACTTCTTAGTAATTTGACCTTGAACAAAATATCATACTTCTTTTATCTCAGCTTTCTCATACTATAAATTGGAATAATAGTATTATTGACATCAAGTGATTTTACTAAAGTTTAAATTATGTATTCCAACAGATGTACATAAAGTCTGGCACAAAATTAATGCACAATAATTATGAGTTTCATTGAAGTTCATATTTTTACTACAGGCATGCATTGCTCAATGGTGGTGATATGTTCTCAGAAAATGCACCATTAAACAATTTTGTCATTGAGCAAACAACTCAGAGTGTCCATAAACAAGCCTAGATTGTACAGCCTACTATACACCCAGGCTATATAGTCTAGCCTATCCCTCTTAATCTACAAATCTACACAACATGTTAATGCATTAATAAGCAAATGTAACACAGCATATTTTCATTTCTAAAAATATCTAAACGTAGAGAAGGTATGTAGAAATATGGCATAAAAGCTAAAATTATAATGGTATATCTGTAGGGCACTTATCATGCATGGAGCTTTCAAGACTGCATGTGTTCTGGGTGAGCCAGGGAGTGGTGGATGAATGTGAAGGCCTGAAACTTTAGTGTACATGATGGACTAGACTGTTATAACCATTGTACATCTGGTACAGCTACTTTATTAAAAACAAAGATTCATGATGCTATAACATTACAACATCTTTATCAATAGGCAATGGAAATTTTCAGCTCCATTACAGGATCCCCATCATGTATGTGGTCCGTCATTGACTGAAACATTATTACACAGTGCATGGTTATATTGGTATCTTTACAGATCTACATAGATTTTCATATTATTAACCTTCATTCATGGCAGAATTAATATAGCCTGTCAGGTGTGAGTGGACCCATTTTTTCATTAGAACCCTAACTGATTTGTTTTGGCAGGAACTATCTAGACAAAAAGTAATTTCCTAATCCTTGTTTTCAAGTGTATAATTAAGTGTGAGGTTAATTTCACTTATAATTAAGTGTGAGGTTTTGATCCAAATGTCAAGTTTTCCTTATAAAAATTGTGTTCAGATTATCTCGAAAATGTATTCTCATGGAAGTTACCTCCTGGAAATGATACTTAGAAATGGTGATCAAATCTGTCCTAAGAGGCTTACACACTACCCCTTATGAAAAAATCTGAAACAGGGGTCCTCAAACTACAGTCCGTGGGCCACATGTGGCCTGCCGAGGACATTTATCCGGCCCTCTGGGTGTTTTTGCCACTGCTGCCTGTCCTGCTTAGCAGCTGACTCATCCCGGCCTATTGTGCACATGTGTGGAATGTGCGCCACACTCTCCGACTCCCCTCCTTCTCTTTGTCTCTCGACTCCTCCTGTCAGTCTCAGGTGAGACAGAGACTCGTGATCAGATGAGTTACAAGCTTGCCTGTGCAGAGCCTACTGCTGCTTGAGGACCAAGGTAAGAACAAGTTAGGATTTTTTTTTGTTTTTTGAAGTTAGGAGGGTTTTTTTTATTATTATTATTTTGCAGTTAGTAGGGCCTTTTTTTGTGGTTAAGGGCGGGCCTTTTTTTCTGAAATTAGCAGGTCTTTTTTTGTTTTGCAAATGGGGGGGCACCTTACTTTTTCATTGTATTATTATTGTTTTTTTTAAGAGACAGACTCTCACTTTGTCGCCCTTGGCAGTGTGCTGTGGCTTCACAACTCACAGCAACCTCCAGCTCCTGGGCTTCGACAATTCTCTTGTCTCAGCCTCCGAGTTACTGCAACTACAGGCATTCGGCTCAACCCTTGGCTGTTTTTTTGCTGCAGTTCAGCCGGGGCCGGGTTTGAATCTGCCACCCTTGGTATATGGGGCCAGCACCCTACTCATTGAGCCACAGGTGCCACCCTTTTTTTTCATTTTAAACATTGTATTTGTATTTGTTCCCATTTTTTTGTTTGTTTTGCAGTTTCTGGCTGGGGCTGGATTTGAACCTACTACTTCCATTATAAGGGGCCGGCACTCTACTCCTTTGAGCCACAGGCACCCCCCCCATTTTGGATTTTTACTTCAAAATAAGATATGTGCAGTGTCCATAGGAATTTGTTGATAGTTTTTTTTAAAAAACTATAGTCCAGCCCTCAAACAGTCTGAGGGACAGTGAACTGGCCCCCTGTTTAAAAAGTTTGAAAACCCCCCAATCTAAAACTTTCTTCAGAAGTAGCATTGTGTTATTGACAGTGGAACCAAATATGTGTTTATCACTTTAAGGAACAATCATGATAAATTATTTTTAAGGGAAATTGCATAATAAAGTAGTTTTCCTGGCTGTTTCTATACACTAGTTTGTACATCTTGAGTTCAGGGTCATTCACTCATCCTTCTGGAAATAACAAATTTCAGGAACAAATGTCTCTGGACGTTTTAAAGAGGACACCTCACTGCAACACACTGTTGTGATGTGCCTTCTGGCAGATACTAAAGAGACAGACTTATTGGAGTTCAAATCCAAGCTTTTCTGATTTTTGGCTGCAATGAACTTGAGCAAGTTTAATCGCTCACTGTCTCTGTTTCCTCTCTGCAAAATAATAGTAAGTGTTCCTATCTCAAAGGGTTCTTTTATTACCCAGCAAGTCGGTACATGGAAAGAGAAAGTACCATGGAAGTTACTAGTTCCAAGATCAAGGAATCACGTAATTTGTAGTATTTTAGCAATTGCTAAACAATGTTCTAAATTGCTTTCATACAAAATATTCTCAAGATGGAATCACATGCACCAAATATCCTTGAAATTAAAAGTAGAATATGCATTGTGTATTTTAAGAAATTAAAATAGAACAGGTTTTTTATCCACAAGCTAAACAGAGCAATTATACAAACCATGCATGCTACATTTGATCTGATCTAAAACTATTTTATAAGCAACTACATTTTTAAACTTTTTGGATTACAATATTCAGAGAACTCCTTATTCTAACATATACTTTTTTTATTAAATCATAACTGTGTACATTGATGTATTTATGGGGTTCACTGTACTGACTTAATATACAATGCGAAATGTTTACATCAAACTGATTAACATATCCATCACCTTGATTACTTATTTGTTGCAGTAAAACAATTATACTCTTCATAGTTTTGAAATATACCATTGCATTATGCATATTAGGTGAGGTTCCCCCTAACACCCTCCCTCCTCCTGGCCTCTCCCCTCCCCTCCCCTCTCTGTCTTCTTCCTTACTACTTTCTGGACTATAGTTATGTTTTATCATTCGAACATACACAAATATTATGAAGTGAACCCACATTTGAATTTCTAAATCTGAGTTCTGCTGAGTGAAACCTTTCCTTGGATGATGATAAAAATCAGTTTTTCATCAAGTCTTCACTAGACAATGTTTTCTTGTGAATAACACAGACATGGCAATCCCAAATTCACTCTTCAGGCTGGTGACTCAAATCTTCATTTAGCAGCAATCCATTTAACATTGTTGAAATCTCTGAACTACTACAAACAAGGCTGATGACAAGAATATTTATTGTAATAACACATGTATATTAAAGATCTTTTTCTTAGGTGAGGCAGTATAGGGAGAAATATTTTTAATGGTATAAATGCAGGCAAAAGTAGGAATAGGCATCTTCTTGAATCATCCTCGATTTTGTTAACTTCAGAATTAATAATAGCTACTTATCAGGGAAACATAAAGATGCAAATGAAATGGCATCACGTTGTGGAAAAATCTCCAGTCCTTTAGACCTCTAGTCAATTTTAGCACTTGAATGGAAGTTTTCTTTAGTTTCTACCCACAGTTCCTAGAAAGACATCTGCATTGAATGTTGTCATCCAGATTTCTTTTTAAAAACAATCTAATTATCCTAATCAAAAGATTTTGATTCAGGAGTTCTGAAGATATATAGCTTACTTATTTAACACTTATTTTTACTCTCATCACGCATAACTAATTTGAACAATTTTTAGAAGTCCTGTTATATGCAGAGAGAATAAAGTCAAATGGAACACAGCAATATAGATACCTACACACAAATATACACCATGGAACACAGACATGTGGATACATACACACAAATATACACCATGGAACACAGGGATGTAGATACATACGCACAAATATACACCGTGGAACACAGGGACATAGATACATACACACAAATATACACAATGGAACACAGGGATGCAGATATATGCAAACAAATATACACCATGGAACACAGGGATACAGATACATGCACACAAATATACACCATGGAACATAGGGATGTAGATACATACACACAAATATATACAATGGAACACAGGAATGTACATACATACACACAAATATACACAATGGAGCACATTTATATTTTGGCTTGAGAAATCTGCTCTGATGTTTTTGGCTCTGGTTATACAAATAAATTAATTTTTTAATTTTTTATTTCAAAATATTAATTAAAGGGATTAAAGTGTTTTTGTTCTATGTATGGATATCTTCTATAATGCTTAAGTTATGGCTTTGGAGTTTCCATCACGAGAACAGTGCTCATTACACCCAACAGGTAAGTTTTTTTATTCCATATCCACCCTCCAGCCTTCCATTCTTCTTTGATTCTCATGTCTGTAATATAGCTTTGTGCTAAATAAAGTACTGCTTATTAGTGAGAACATATGGTGTTTCTTCATTCCTGAAATATTTCACTTATGATAATGGTCTCTAGTTCCACCCACATTGCTGTACATAACATTTTATATGTGTATGAATAAATATATACACACACATGCACATATATCATATATGAGAATGGTTTCACCTGCTTGCTTTCAGATTCCATTTGCATGTTATATTTTTTTCCATCCCATTACCTTGAGTTGTTGTTAGTCCCAGTGATTTAGATGTGTTTCTTAGAGACATCAAATATTTGAATTGTGATTTTCCATCCATCAGGCAGCCTATGTTTTTTAAGTGACATTTAGACAATTCATGCTGAGTGTAAATAGTGGTATGTGGGATGTGTTCTGTTCTATGTGCTAGATGATACCTTAATGTTTTGTTTTCCCTCTTGTGCTATTGTTTTATAATAACTGTAAGCTAGATCTTTTGGGTGTTTTTACACTGGTTGGTATCTAATGTGCTGTTGCATGTCTAATGTACTTTTATGTATTTCCTGCAGGACATATCTAATAGTGACAGATTTTCTCAATGTTTGCTTGCCTGTGGAAGACTTTATTTCTCCTTCATTTATTAAACTTAATTTAGCAGTATGCAATTTTTGGCTGAAAGTTATTCTGTTTAAAAAGATAAAAGCTGAGACCCTATTCCTTTCTAGCTTGTAAGGTTTCTCTTGAGACAGTTACTATTAGACTAATGGGTTTTCCTTTGTAAGTTACTTGGTGTTTTCATCTCATGGCTCTCAGGAGTTTATCCTTCATGTTAACTTGACCAGACTCATCATTACATGCCTTAGTGATTCCCTTTTACACAGAGTCTCCAAAGTGTCTGTTGAGTTTTTTTTACCTGGATGACTAAATCTCTAGCAAGACTAAGAAAATTTCTCTCAATTATTCCCTCAAATGGGTTTTCCAGGCCTCATGCTTTTTCTTTGTCAGCCTTAGGAATGCTTACAATTGTTATATTTGGCCATATTTCTTTGAGGCTTTGTTCATTCCTCTTGATTCTTAGTTTTTATTTTTGACTGTCTGGGATCATTAAAAATAATTGTCTTCAGGCTCTGAAATTCTTTCTTGGTCAAGTCTATTCTTTAGACATTCCACTGTGCTTTTTATTATCATAAATGGATTTCTGATATCTAGAATTTATACTTTTTTAATATACACATCTCTCTAGTAAATTTTTCATTCATTTCCAGAAATTTTTTCTGGTTCCTGTGAGTTGGTTTTCCATTTTCTCTTGGATTTCATTGAGCTTACTTCTAATCCTTATTTGGAATTCTTTATTTGTCATTTAAGTATTTTCATTTTGGTTGGGATCCATTGTTAGAGAGCTAGTAGACTCCTTTAAAATTGTCCTTTTGCTCTAGTTTTTCATAGTTCTGGAGATTTTGCACTTCTTCCTTCTCATCTGGAACACCTGTTGCTTTTTGATTTTGGATTTGCTTTTGTTTAGATGGAGATTTTTCTTCAATCTCACTTTTAAGGATGTGTTTATAGCATATTTTCTGTAAGGACCATTGGCTTTGCTTGTGGGTACTTTGATGGAGATCTAGGTTCTGGACACTGATTATAGGTAGACTGAGTGTGGTGGCATTCTATGTTTACAGTTATTTGCAGGCTGTAGCAGTGGTATACTATATGTGTAGGCACATTCCCTATCTCTTGTTAAGGGAACAAGGGAAAATGGAGACCTTCAAAATCCTTCCTCTTTCCTCAAATCTGTCATCTTCTTACTAGTGTGTATTATATTGGGATACCTAGTTTAATCTCTAAGAAAGTAGGTGGTGTTTGTAGTTAAGAGTTAGCCATACGTTGTATGATTGAATCAATAAATGCTGTAATGGGCTGTGAAATTTGTTCTCCCTGCCAGGAAGTGGAATTTAAAAGAAAAGGCCAGCTGCAGTGATGTTTTGGGGAACTGTGACCAGCTATAGTTGATCAGAAAACACAGTGATGCCCCAGGTTGTGGCCTGGGAGCTCCCAGGAAAGTAATCATTCTACAACACCGCAGAGGTGGGTGGAGGAGCAAGGCTGGGTTGAATGGGCTGGGTGAGTCTTCCTTGACTCTCTTCAAAGGTAAACACAAGCGCTGCCTTGACAAGAATTGGGGGTCAGCCTCCAGGCCATGAGGGAAGGCTTAAAGAGCCCAACAAGCCAGAAAGTTTGCTCACAGGGTATGCACCATCTGGGATTCACCAGACTGGCTGTCAATATGAGTTTCACTCTTTCCAATCTTCCTTGCCCCGAGGATCTTCCTCTGAAATCTTGCCATGCACAGCAGGCCAGACAAACTGAGTTTGCCAGTAGTAGCACTGCTGGCTAGGAGTTTACCTGTCCAAGATCCCATCCCAGAGCAAAAATACATTATTTGTGTGGGAATACAGGTGTTCCACGAGTGTGTTGCAGCGAGGCACCACAACTACAATTTCCTTTCCACTTTGCCTGTGGGGGCTCCAAAATTAATTCACAAATCCCTCCCCACCATGCCCCTAACCAACACAGTTCCATTCTGGGGATGTGGGATTTGGCCTATAGGTCTGACTTCTGGCCCCCTAAGTTCATTCCCTGATTATGCCAGGGAGAAGCATGATGGTCCCATGTTACCCCAGGAGTGCTTTGGGGGTTGCCTGTACTTGGGATGACTGGTAGGCAGGGAGCTCACAGTCCAAGTACCTCCTGGTCCACTTCAAGTCCTTAAGAAGAATGGTATGAGCTTCACTGTTTGTGGAAGCCTCCATGTAGTGGATATATTATCTGGTAAGTTTTGGTACTTTTCTCTCAGATTTACACCTGAGTTACTTTTTTTGTTCATCTAAAAATTTTGTTCTTTCTGAGATGTTCTAGCAAGCAAAGTCTCTAACCATCTTGTCCCTAATTTCCTCATTTCTGATACAAAAGTTAAGAATGAGGTAATATTACTACAGATTATAAGATAAATTAGTAGAATTGTGTATTGCAGCAAAATAGCACAAAGAAGATTGGCTATATTCATTTGATGTCAAATATGCATATATCCTGATCTAAAACAAAATGTTACTTTTGTTTCAGTTCTAAATGTTTAGAATGTTTGGATTATATACAACGCATTTCGTTTTCTACATTTTCTTTGTCCATATGAATAAAAATATTGTAATTCAGTGCTTATTAGAAATTCAGCACTTTCTTAGTTTGAAACCTTTACTTACTATAACTGAAAAGTATTTTTAATCCTTTTCTACATTTATTTATGTCCATGCTGGAAACCGAAAAGAAAAAATCAGCTTACAACATCAAAGTGCTCAGTGGTTTTTAACACATTATACTTGAAGGAAACTAAGTTGTGAACAATAGGTTCTCATTTTGGAAATCCCATTGGGTAAGCAGCTTTGCCTGGTAGCTAATACAAATGTACTTACATTCTATTTCCATTCATTTTATTATTCTGAGGTGGATCTGGGTGGTAGTCTGTTTTTCTGCTAAAAATATTTCTAAGATATTTGAAGTTTAAATAGTAAAAGTGATGAAGAGCTTTAGTGATTGTAAAAATCACCTTAGAAATATGTCAGTGAAAATGGAAGAAATAATGAACACATTTAAAGAATTAGTTGTAATCCACTAAATGACCCAGATTTTATAGAAAAACAATATTTTTGGAGAAAGTGTCTT
Source organism: Arctocebus calabarensis (assembly GCA_963573935.1). NCBI lineage: Eukaryota > Metazoa > Chordata > Mammalia > Primates > Lorisidae > Arctocebus > Arctocebus calabarensis. The sequence continues at coordinate 10,944 of CAUYON010152580.1, read as the reverse complement.
ACTCTGGTGACCCAGCTGAACTCAGATTCATAGACTCAAGAATTTCTTTGCCTCAGCATCAAGAGTAGCTGGGACTGCAGACAGGTACCACCAAGCCTGGGTGTAGAAATAGTCTTTTGTTTTCACAATTCAGCTATGGCATTAGATAAGAATTTTTAAGTATACTATAGTTAAGTGAATATTTAAGTCTTTCAGACATATGACATTTATATGTGTAGTTTGATATCTAAGACAAAAGTAACACTGCACTTTAATACCTGCTTCTCAGAAGCTGATGTGGAGACATATTAGGAGAGGGGAAAAGTGAAAGATGAATCAAAACACAAGTGCATCATAATGCATATATCACCTACACCCCTAATAGTTAACTTGTATATATCAGACAAATGTAAATAGAGTGATAATGAGAGGGAAAAAACAGATTTCCTGTATGAGATGGAAATTCTAGGTCATTTTGGGCTTGGTTTATGTACTTATAAAGTGGAAATAAAGTTAATGCCCAAATCCTAGGATATTGTAAGAAACCCATGAGAAAATATGCAAAGAATGATCAAGGAATTTAGTAATTTCCTCTTTTATCTCTTCCTTGACCCAACTGCCATTTGGCATAAGGTTGTTTAATTTCCATGCCTTTGTGTGGGGATGAAAATTTTTGCTGAACTTCAGGTCCATCTTTATTGCCTTGTGTTCTGAAAAATACAAAGTAGAATTACAATTCTGTTAATTTTTTTGACGTTTGATTTTTGTCCTAGGATATGATGTACTTTGGAGTATGATCCATGGGCTGACAAGAACTTATATTCCTTTGCTTTGGGATAGTCTGTTTTGTATATATATATTGAGCCCAATTGTTGTGGGGTCACATTTAAGTCCCTTGTATATTTGTTTTGTTTCTGTTTAGGGGATCTGTCCAGTTCACCAGAGGGGTTTTAAAGTCCCCATATATTATGGTGTTATAAGATATCATATTTCTCAGACTAATTAAGGTCTGTTTCATAAATCTGGGAGTATTTAAGTTGGTTGCATAAATATTTAGAATGGAAATGTTTTGTTGTTGTTTTGTTCCCTTAACTTTAATTAAGAAAAATTTACAAAGATGTTTCCAATATGTAAAGAACATTTTTTAAAATTTTGAACTGAAAACTTTATTAATAAAGTTACATTTAGCTACAATTTCCCATTCTCCCTATGTATGGTCATTTTGGGGATGATATGTGGGACTCACTGTAAAATGATTCTAATAGTAAGATGTTTAAGTAAAAAACTTAATCATACTATCTTGGTATAAAAAAATCTATTATCTTTACTTCACTTTTAAACCATGTTGCATTCTTATTTACCACTTTGTACATGTCTGTCAAATATTAATTATCTGCTAAATATTTGTCAAATTAAAAATAAGTAAGAAATTGCCTCATCCTGGTAATAATCTGTATTTATTCAATTTTGATCATGAAAATGTAAATATTATAAACTTTTTTCTTCTTTATGATTTCTGAAAAGTAAATAGAGTAATATTTCAAAATATCAAAAGACCTATTTATATCAATTAATTTTTTTCCTCAAACTTCTTAAAAACTATCACCCTCTGAGTTTCTCCTGCAATTTTGCTTATGGCTAATGGAAAACTTTTTTGAGGGGGCTCATAATGAGTGTTCAGACTCTCCAAGCCCATGGTGTGCTCTGTTTTGTAAGGATCCACCACACACTGGAATAGACAGTGTTGTGCCATTTTAATTTACAGCTATTTTCAATATAGGAAGATAATCAAAAGTGGGAGCAAAATTTAGCACACTGGTACCCTAGAATATGAATTGCATTTGTAATCACCAAAGCAGAGAGGAAAGTGAGTGAAATTACACAACTAATTTTATCATTGATTGTAACAAGGTGAATGATTAAAAAGTTAACCACATTTTATAATAAAATTATAAATAAATGAATAGAAAAACTATCTCCCTCTCTTTTTTCACCATGAGAGTTTCCAGATAAAATCCAAGGTGCCAAGTTGAATTTGTCAATAACAAATAAATTTTACTGTAATTATTTCCAAAATATTGCTTGAGATATACAAAAATATAAATCTTTGCTTATCTGAAATGTAAATGTAACAATGCATCTGTATTTTCATTTCCTAAAATCTGGCAACACCATTTGAAGGGAGACTTGGCCTATTATTCCCCCAGGATCTATAGGCCCCAAAGAAAAAACGTGGTATTGGAAATTAATAGCTACTTTGATTCAAATTCTTAGAATGGAATTAGGTTTATTTAAAGGAATTAGATTTATTTAGTTTAGATGAAGAAGAACCTTTTTTCCCTAATAGTACTAGATATGTGTAATCCAACCAGTGGGAATTGGGAGAGAAGTGAGAATATTTCCTAATATGTAATGAGGGAGATTGCTAGATCCAATGAGCATTTAGAGAGAGCCTGCTGCTGTTGAAGCTAAACTGCCCTGGTCTTACCCACCATTGCAAATATACCAGCCAGAATACAGACCAGGCCAGGAACATGCTTCAGAGAAAAACTCTTAGCACCAGAAAATTAACCCCTACGAGTAGCACTGAATGCTTACCTAAAATACGCATGAAATTCTTAATTACTCATATAACGTTGGAGAGGAAACAGCTTCAGGGAAAAAAAAATTACCCATATGGGGCTTCTTGCCAACCTTGGCTAGCGGAATCTCTGAGCAGTCCCTTGTCCGGGAAGGCTTATGCTTGATTTTTCTAGCATCTGAAGGAGAGCATTTTGTCTTTAATTGATGGGGAAGGGGTAAAGAAGATATAAATAGAATTACATTTGTAATTATGATTTGACACCACCTTTTAAGAAGTCAGAGCTTTCCCCCATCAAAAGCTACTGCATTGAGAGAACCATTTGACCACGCTCTTTCAGGGCACAGAGTCTTTACAAAGAGTTGAAAATCATGGCATCTAGATTGCATTAATTGGAGTTAAGAACAAAAAAATCTAGATACAAATGTAAGTTAACCATGAATCTTGTATTTCAATAGCAATTATCTTAGGATAAGAATTTATAGTCTAGATTTATTTCCATAAATATGCTAGGATATTAAGTATAAATTTTAAGTTATCGAATAATCTGCATTATCTCAATATCTATCATACTTGTATCTGGCTATTGGAATCTGGTTGAAAATTCCCAGAGATAGCCAAACTAATAAATAAACCATGTAATTCCATTTTTCTTTTAGTTTCATCTATCTTTTGTACCACTCACTTTGGGGGGAGAGGTCCCTGAGAAAAGTATTAATTTAAGTCTCATGAGTTAAGTGAAAGAGGTGAGAATTTCTATGTACTATTACCCAAGCTTTTTGGCTAAAAATCAAAGAAGAGTATTACTTTACAAAATTGACTTGTATATTGTAATACTCAATCTACATCCTTGGAGTGAATTTTAATAAAATTGATTTTACTATTTTTTAGAAAAAACTAATGTGTTGTTCCGCATTATTACATAATTCAAGCATAGTCCCGCTGAGATATCTCATGACATATTCATCCCAAACTTAGCTTGAGTGTAGATATGGTTCTTTGTGTTTACAATATAACAGCCTTGGGTGTATGTGCAGACTGCAAGATTCAAACAGACAAGTATTAATAAGCATCATGCTCACCTTTAACAATGCATCAGTGAGTCACTTCTGAAACTGATTTAAATACATTTGAATGTTCAATCCAATATGAATGTGAAGACATTTAAATCAATGCAGTGCGTTTATCTGAATCTGAGATCATGCTGTATATGTTTATTTGAATGTGTGATGTGCAATCAATCAAATAAATGTACTGAGTAGATTTATGTCATTCTATAACAGCACATTCAAATAAATGTCTCTAACATTTACAGCAATGTACAGATGTAAGCTGGTAAGGATATTATTCTTAAGTTTTTCAGATCATGAGTAGAATATAATTTCTCAGCTTATGTAATGACCATATGAGACTGCTTCTCATTAATCACAGGGAAAATTTTTTGGTTTGGTCTAATTATTGTCTGGTTTTAATGCCTACACTTCCCAAATTAATCTGTCAGAGGAAAACTATTCAGTCCATTTTGATCATTATGACAATCAACAGCAATCTCCTAATGAATTTGGCTATAGCAAAGAATACTGATTAAGAAAAAAAGAGCTATCAGTTATCCCATGATACAAGGAAGTGGGTTGGAGCGCAAATTTATTACCTTTTGGTCTAAAGATATTTTGACTGGACCACAGTTAACATGAATTTGTTTAATATAAATAAATTTCCTATAGAAACATACATACCAACTCAAATGGAAATTGGAAATGTATTTTATTTTATCCATTTCAAAATAAATAGCTAGCCAAAATAATTATGCAAGATATATTTTCTGTCACACATCAACATCTCCTCCCACCACACACACACACACACACACAGGAATCTGCTGTGTGAGATAATTTATGAAATAAAAATGATCTTCCATTCTTGAGAGTTTTTACTAAGAAGAATATGTTTCAACTCCATTCAGGTAAATGAATAAAGTTTCCATTATTTCTTATGGTTGAATAGTGTACGTAGGGCACATCTACCACAATTTGTTAATCCATTCATGGATTGTTAAATGTTTGGATTCCTTCCTTGACTCAGCAATTATGAATTAAGCTGCAATAAGAATTCTGCAAATATCCTTGTGGTAAAATACTTATTGTTCTTCTGGGTAGATTCCTAGTAATGGAACTTTGAGATCAAATGGAAAGAACTTTTAGTTCTTTGAGAAGTTTTCATACTTCTTTCCATAAAGGATATATTAGTTTGTAATGCTGCCATCAGTGTAGAAGTGGTCCCTTCTCTCCTGATCCATCCAGCATTTGCAGTTTGGGTATTTTGTGATATGGGCTAATCTCACTGGAGTTAGATGACATCTCAGAGTGGTTTTGATATGCATTTCTCTGATGATTAAAGATGATGAGCATATTTGCATGTATTTGTTGACCATTTGTCTGTCATCTTTGGAAAAGTTTCTGTTCAAGTCTCTTGCCTGCATAGAAACATAGTTGCTTTTTTTCTTGTTGAATTTGAGTTCTCTATAGATTCTAATTATCAGGCCTTTGTCAGACTTATAACATGCAAAAATCTTCTCCCTGCTGAAGGCTGTCTATTTGCTTTGGTTGTGGTAGCCTTGGTGTTGCTAAAGCTTTTTAGTTAGATCAAATCCCAATTGTTTATTTTTGGTATTGCACAATTGCCAGTCAGGAGTTGGGGTGGGTCTTCCTCTTAAAGTCTTTCCCAGGCCAATATTTTCATGGGATTTCCCCATACTCTCTTCTAGAACTTTTACTGTTTCATGTCTTTAATTTAAATCTTTTCTTCATCAAGAATTAATTTTTGTCAATTGTGAGAGATGTGTCCAGTTTCAGTTTTCTATGTGTGGCTAACGAGTTCTCCCAGCACTATTCATTAAATAGGGATTCTTTTTCCCCCAATTGCATGTTTTTGTTAGGCTTATCAAAGATCAAGTGACGATATACGGCAGGGTTTATTTCCAGGTTCTATATGTCACTATTTTTGTGCCAGTACCGTGCTGTTTTGATCACTATAGAATTGTAGTATAACCTGAAGTCTAGTAACTTGATCCCTCCAGATTTGTTTTTATTTCTAAGAATTGACTAGCTTTTTGTGTTTTTTTTCTGGTTCCATATGAAACAAAGTACTGTTTTTTCAAGTGCTTCAAAGTATAACATTGGTGGTTTAATGGGGGAGAGTATCTCAAGAATAGAAAAAAATATCCAATGTACTCAATACTAATATGAAGCCAATATATAAACAATTACATACTCATATGAATGGTAAAACACAGAAATACTCTAGCAAGGGTGATAATGAGGAGGGAGAGGGGAGGGAGAGGGGCAGGGCTTTTGGAGTAAGGAGGGAGGGTAGTTGGTGGGATCTCACATAATGTGCACAGTGGGAGAGTATTCACTATGCTCTTTGGGTGAAGGGCTCCTCTACAACTTGAACTTTACCTTGAAAGTGACAACATGGTAACCTAAAAATTTGTGCCCTCATATTAATTTGAAATTAAAAAAAAATGAAGAAAATGATCTGTAACAAATAACTTGGTGATTATGCTAAATAACCTTAATGTTGATAAAAAATCATTTCAAAACAAATATTCTATACTGATGGATGTCTAACGCCCTTGTTTTAGTATTTTATGTTAATAAAGTAGGGTGATTTTTCTGTTTGGGTTGTTTTGTTTCACTTGAAATGAGAAGGAGAAGTTTGTCATTGAACAGGTAGCATTTAAAGAATTCATGAAAATCTTGCCTAAGGACAAGAACTGCTATATATAGCAGCCCTGGATGCCGATTCAGTCAGTATTGGCCCTGGAAATCAAAGATGAATCCTCCTTGCCAGTGATTCCATTCTATAGTAATCACAAGCCCTGCAATATTATGAAGATGAATATGGAGACTTCTAACAGTGATCTTGTGTCCCTTTTTCTACGTACACGGACACAGTGTACAGATACACACATCCCTACACTCACACTCTTACTCATGTCCATATTCTGATTTTAATGAGTTAACTTTCTTTTATTAGAATTATTTTTCTTTTTCATTGAAAGAATGTGTTGTATTATGGAAAATAATATCAGCTTCTATGTACATTTAGGTATTTTGGTCTATGGTTCACTTATTGTTATTTAAATTGGATTTTTCACAAACTCTATTAGTTTAATGTTTATTGCTGATACAAATGCTATCATGATTAATTACATAATGCTCTTTTGAAAATTGTTATGTTCAATATCCACTTACATAATATCTTTTCTCTAAAATCTTGCATGCACACACACGCATATCTATACATAGGCACATACCTCTATATTGAGGTATACTTAATACTTATATTACAACTTCACGCATTTCTTCAAAACTTTCATATACAAAATCTAAACAATTAATATTAAAGTAATAAAAATACTTAAAATACTACATTAAAAATATATTTTCAAAGTGTAGAATATATATACATATATATTTAAATAATTCATGAAATATCTAAGGTATACCAATATTTGACCCTTCCTCAAAACTTCACAAGCATATTCTCCATAATAAATTTGTAGATTAAGAAATATTCCAAGTTCATTTCATATTACAAGTTAAATAACATGTACTTGCTTTTCAATACAGATGCCAGTGTTTGATTTGTTTTTCAAGTCATCATAACAGATTATGCCGAGTCATGTATATATTTCTTATTGTATGGAGTGTTTTTGTGAAATGACAGTTGATGTTAAAGAATATTACTAACTTCTGTTCATGCATGTTTGTCATTGGTTAAGAGAAATCTTTATAGGTATATGGTACCCATTATTCATTTAAATTTCACACATAACCATTTTCCCCATCAACATAATTTGAGAGCTTCTTCCTTTTATCTCGCAGCAAACCTCCCTCTCCTCAGGGAAATGAAACTCATTCAGAAACTTACCATATGTGAATTTATGCTACAGGTAGTTTTTACCATATGTGCTATGAAGACCAACACTCCAAGCTACTTTCAGCTTTAATTCTGGATTTCCTGCCCTTTGTCAATTTAAACTAAGCTCTTTACATTACTGTGAATGGAATGTAACTTATGTGTATGATATACTGAAGGTAATACTTTAAAATAAGTGGAGGGTAATTGTTTACCATTTTGTATTAATTGAGGTAACATTAATCATAGTGAATCCATTTGGGATTTATGGAATAAAGTCCATAATGTCAGAGAATCCTACTATATACCGGGTATTCATAATCCATCTGTATGGTAACCATGCTTTGTCAGGTAAAAATATATTTTGATCATATCACAAGTACATGTTGTATGTTGGGCTTGATATGATGATATTTTGGCTACATATGAATAAATGATCCATCTCCATCTATGACCAATATTTCTTAAACCTGTTCAGCAAATAATGCTCAGTATGCAACTAAAGAAAGCAGAACATGTCAATTCCCTGTAATAATTGACTTTTTATAGTTATTTAGGGGGCCAATAATAGCTCTAGCATTTTACTAACTGTAAATAAAATCATCTTAAAATTAGTCATTTTAAATTGAAAGTTATTCTAATAAAAAATTACAATAAATTTTAGTAGTGAAATTGCATCAGTTTGAATAGAATTTATTTTATACAATTTAGGAACATGCATAGATATAACTTTAATAAGAATTTGATTATACTTATAATGTCAAAAGATACTAAATGTAAAAATTGTGGAGCTTTGTACAGAAAACAATTCTCACCTTCTGCAATTTCCCTATTGCTGGAATTCAGAATTTTGTTTCTGCCATTCTATCCTTACAAAGGAAGTATTAACGTCAGCCATGAATGAATTGATTTGAATTGCATTGGCACTGAATTCTCATGTAGAAATTCAAGAGGTGGATTAGAGAGCAATTGTGATCCAAAGATTGTTTTCTGCAAAGTTCTTTTGAATTATGCATAAATGACATTTGGAGTCTGCTATTTGAAGTTTATAATTTGGATTGCTCTTTAAATATTAATGAGTTGTTTGGGAAGTTATACCAAACAGATAATGACCAGTCAGACCAAGTAGATAAAGAAGTACATGGGGTAGTTAAACATTTTGTGCTTTCTCTCCACTGGAATAATCATGTTATTTACTAAATTATGATATGTAATTAGGACATAGACAACTATTGAAAATTCATTATCAGGTGTTCTGATGCAGTATGTAATGCAGATAAACTGAGAGTAATGATACAGACAGATTAAAATGAAAAAAAAAAAACAATTCCTGAAAAAATTGTTAATCTGTTTGGGAATTGATGATGTAAATCAAGATTATAAACTGACAGGCTTGAGAAAGAGTCATTGACACTTATAAATTATCCAAATTATATGAAAAGAGAAAGGTAGTGAAAAGGAAGAGTTAAGAAATATGCAGATTGATGTGACTTCAAATTCTAATTATGACTTCATATCCCAAAGGGGAAAATAAACAGAAAATGCCATCCTTTACTGTAGGGAAAATGTTGATCTCTATAGCTAACAATTATAAGGGGTTTTGGACAATTGTATTTATTACTTATCTAACAGGACCACCAAGTTCAGTAATTCAGGAATAATTAAAAGTTATGAATTGTCATGCTATTTAAAATTATGATTTGTCAACTTTGCTATTATTAAAAGACCATGGTTTTTATCTATGGTGAAATAGAACTTTCGATTTAAAATGACTAATTTTAAGATGGTATATAAGGAAATCTAGAAAAATTGAAACTTAGCAGGTAGAATTATTGCCAAATCCTGAAAAACTAGAGCTTCTTTTAATATACTGTCCTGGTTACTCTCATTCTGTTAAGTGTTCTGTAGATGTAAAAATTAAACTCATTGAAAAATTCTGACATGAGTTTGGCTCTCAATATTTCAAAGAGAATAAGTGATAATAGCCTAAAACCCACAAACCAACTGCAATGTGTATACCCTTCCAGTAATTCCTAAAAATGCCAGCCTCACATCTTATTGCTACCTACGTGGGGCTGAACTTTTATAAGTCCTCTACAAACAAAACTTTCACCTTATAAGAAAAGCTAAATGACTTTCTCCATATCATGCAAGTACTTGGTGAATTTGCTCCTGAAAGTAAAATCCCAGATCCATCATTCGATGTGGGCTTTATTCTTACCTCTGGCCCCACCTTCCACCTACTTGCTAACCATTGGCATTGGGTTGTTATAAGGGTGCCTTATAAGGGAATCTAGGTGTTAAGGATTCTCTTTCTTTAGTGATGGATTATTTTCTAAGTAACCAAGTAGAATGCCTGAAATCATTTCTTTCTATTTTTTTCGTGACTACTAATTCTATCAGAAATGACTTTGTCCATGCATTATGTTAGTAAACATTTATTCACATGCTGTCCTATCTCCAATATTGTGTTAAACCTCTAGTATGAATCAGACAGACCCCCAGATTTATCAGCTCAATAGTCCTATTTTGCCTTTTTACCCAATTTCACATTAATTTGTTTTTTCCTATTGTAGCTGCCATAGTCTAAATTATTGTATTAGCCTCCGTACACACCAATGCTTCTTTTTTCAAAATAAATTCTTATGAAATGTCAATTATATTATTCATTTATTCAAAATCTTCACTGATTGCTCATGTACTCAAATCCCACTCAATCTTGTATATCTTTCTTGTATTGTCATTGTTTTTGAAATTTGAATTGAAATAAAATCTATCTAGTTTTAACCTTTATAACCCTAAATTTACACACAGACACACACACACAAACATATCTGTGCTCATACATAAATACACTGAATATTTTCTAAGAGTAAAGATCAGTGCTAATTATGCTAAGACAACTGTAGTAAGACATCATATCTTAGATAATATAGATTCTCATGTAGACATTATCAATATCTTTAAAACTATTAAGGAGAACACTCAGAAAATCTAAAAGATGAAGAAGCTACCTTTAGCTGGGTAGTTCCAAAAACATAACTTTCATGGACAGTTATAACTTAATCCTTCAAATATTTTTTCTATTATTCCTAGTTTATTGTCCATCCAGACATTACTCTATAATAATTCTATTCTTAAAAATGCAATATTTCTGGATACTATAATTCATATGCATATATAATACTTTTAATAAATATTTTGTGAAAGTATAATTGAAAACATTTTCAATTATGTTACATTATGATCTCATTATAATGGTCTGCAGAATACATTCTATCTTGAATTCTGTATTAAAAAATGACTGTCTGAAACATATGAAAAATGCTCATCATCCCTAATTATTAGAGAAATGCAAATCAAAACCACCCTGAGATACCATCTAACTCCAGTGAGAATGGCCCACATCACAAAATCTCAAAACTGCAGATACTGGTGTGGATGTGCAGAGAAGGTAACAC
>CAUYON010152578.1:0-19214 GCA_963573935.1 Arctocebus calabarensis | reverse complement strand
TTTCCAGAAATGTCATCAAGCCACACGCACTAAAGATGGTTCCAGTCCATGAACCCCTGTATCACTCTCCCTCTGGAGAAACCCTAACTACCCCTTTCTATCATGGCCCAATTCAGCAGGAAGCAGTTAGATCGAGTCTTCGCCCCTTTTCCCTAACAGCAGTTAGAGTTTCTACTCGGAGAGGGAGAATTGATGCAGGACATTTGGCGCCCTAGCCAGCTCAGCAGAGCTGGTGGACCTGCCACCTTCTCCTTGGCGGTGTCGGTGCTGGGGCAGACAGCTGAAGAGCCAGCGGGCTGGATGACAGGCAAGGAGGGGGACTTCCAACCCCCACCAGAGGCTCCAATAGCCAAAAAGGCTGGACAACTGCCAAGGAGACACCTGTGCCTTGGTGTCTCCTTCACTTTACACTTAGGACTAAATGTGAAAACCCCATTTCCTATGCCTAGGTCAATTTCTTGTGAATTTCCTAGGCCTCAATTCCATGAATGGACTGTATCCATTCACTGATACTTTCATTCAACTTGCCCCAGAAGGGACTGTATTCATTCCTTTCCTGGCAAAGGAACCCATACACCTATCTATACCCTGAGACTAAAGGCCTAAAGGAGGAGGTCTTTCCCGGGGAAAGACCAGGAGAGAAATGGAGACAGCGTCTCTCTCCCCACTTGAATTCTCTCCCTCTATCAGGAGCTTTAGTGTTTTCTGTAAATAAATTCTGTCTTACCCCTGGGGGGTGTCGGGGGGAAATAATGTAATGAAGAATAATAAAATACATGTATTTAAAAAAAATGTCCTTCAGTTGTGCTACTCACTTTTCAAGTGCTCAATAGTGGTTACCATGTGGACACCACTGATATACTAGAAATTTCTATCATCACCAAAAGTTCTATTGGTCAGTGTGTTAGTCAGTTATCTGAGATTATCAATATATAATTAAATGCATAATAAGATAATTTTTGGTTTGTAGCATCTATTGATACCTCAGAACATAAATGGCACAAAGTCTGTTTAATGAGATCACAGACTGTGAAAACAAACACAATGTTTTTAGAGTTTACTTTTTGATGATTATTCATACGTCATTTTTAATAGTCTGTCTCTACACTTTATATTAAAAACTGAAAACATGGGCAGATATCACCAGTGTTTGTTTATATTTACACATGGCCTCTATTTAAAATGTGACAAACAGATGTATTTAGAAAGGAAAAGTCAATAATATAGAAATAGAGGAATACATATAGTTAAATTTTGACTGACATTATTTTAAAAGCTGAAATAGATTCTCTAGAAGTCTTTTTTTATTTATTTGCTGAAAGAGAATGCTGGCCCCAAATTTATCTTGCTATTTTGGGCAAAGAATTTACTGTGAACTCAATGCTTCCGGCAACCTGTAGAATGGAGGCAGTCTTCAAAACAAGGCCAGTGAAATATAGGGATGCCAACCCCAACACCGCTATTTAAAATTAAGCGTATTCCCATTTCTAGAATGTCCTATATTTATACTCTACCTAAACTCACAGGAGCTTCAGAGATCATATAATGTCTCTTCTATAGATCTTGAAGAAGTGAGTGGCTTGTCCCAAGAGGACATGGGTGCTCAGGGGCAGACCTGCAACCTGAACTTACCTTCAGTGACCTCAGTCATCGAGGGCAATTTTCTTATTTGGTACTTGAGGGTGGTGCAGCTTCTCTGTACCACATCTGATTCTGTTGTGAGAGAATTCTAACTACTTTTACATTTATAACTACAAATTATTTGGCTTCACATATTTCATACATTTTGTAGTAAAAATAAAGAGAAAAAAAGAAATCCAATAAATAATGCATTAAATTTGAAAGTAAAATTTATATGGATAAATTCTAGGATAAAATCTTAAAATTTTACTATATTTAAATATATATGTTTTGACATTCATGATAAATTTTTAAATAAATAAAACAACCAAAAAGCTATGTATGTGTTTCTTTTTTAATAAAATATGTATTGTATAGAAACCAGACTGTATTCCAAAGTAGTAATAATGGCTGTCTCTGAGGGATAGGTTTAGGGGTGATTACAACTGTTTTTCAATATCTGCCTTCTTTTCAATTGCTTTTATGTATTGAATTTTCTGATAAAATAATAACAGAAAAAATATATTTTAATATAAATTCCATTTTTACTCCAGAGTGAATAAATATTTTACTTTATATAATAAATTTTTGAATAAGATTAGAATATTTTAAGGAAAGGAAAAATCTGTTAGGTTTTAAAGAAATGAACAACCGATCTGTGATTAATGTATTATCTGATTTAAATTATTTATATGCTCAAATTTATAATTTATAAAAACATGTTTAAAAAGTTGATGTTCTATAAGAAATATGAATGAAATTTAGCTGATTAGAAATTGCTTCTGGCTTTTGTTTAACTTCTGTATTAAAAACAGCATTTAGAATTTTTATCTTAAATATCTTTCATAATTTTCTTTTGAATTTAAGTCATGCCAAATAATTTCAACTTTTTTCTTTTACTTTGCACTTATTTTATATATAGTATTTAATTTATCATACACATTCATATTTACTCATTATTCTATGTAATTTAGCTCTTAAATTGAATGAATCATTTTGTAATTTGAATATATGATGTTTCCTGGTTCATTAATTTTTTCATGTTTACTTCCTATTACTCTCCTTTAATGTAAAATTTTCTCAGCATGGATCCTATATGACATACATTTGATACCACCCAGGATATAAATGTTACATAGCACAGTTTTGACAAGTTCTTGTTGATGCAGTGATAACTCTGCCCTTAGACTCCCAAGTACTGGATAGTTAGGCAGTGAAAATGTAGGAAAAGGTTTTCCTTTACTTGGTCCTCTTCCCACTGGGTCTGAGTTATGACACAAATATCAAATAGCACAAATCCTTTGGGGGTCCTTGACTATTGGGCAGGATTTAAAAAATACTTTTTCTTAAAATTCTTAACAGAAAATATTTAGTATTTTCCTATTTAACACTTAAAATGAAAATTACATAATTATCTCTGCTTTTAGAGGAGATATGAACTGTATTGTTTCAGATTTTCCCAAGAAACAGGATATTTGTCCATTTGTATATGTAAGAGGATATTTATTATGGAAGTTGGGTCATATGATTATAGAGGTTGAGAAGTCCCATCACATGCCATCTGTAAGCTGGAGAACCAGGAAAGTCCATAGTATAATTTAGTCCACATCTGAAGGCCTGAGAACCAAAGGAGCCAATGATATAACTCTCTGCCTGAAAATGAAGGCCTAGAGGCAGGAGAAAATGGCTATCTCAGCTTAAGAAGAGAGAGAAAGAATTTTCTTTCTTGGACAGAAAGTCCTATCCTGCTACCTCAACAGATTGGAGAATGCTGCCTACATTAGTGAGGCTGTGTCTTATTTACTGAGTCTGCCAATTCACATGCGAATCTCTTCTGGGAACATCGTCACAAACCCACCCAGAAGTAATATTTTACCAGTTACCTGAGCATTCTTTCATCAGTCATGTTGACACAAGAAATTAGCCATTACATGGACAAATAAAGCATATTAGTTAGTGCTGTGCCATAGAGAGAGAGGGTGCTTGAGCACACGTGAGAAACATTGTTGCAGGAAGATGAGGCCCAAGGAAGAGAATGAGCACCCAAACACCACGTTTATAGGAGGAAGGGCTTTATTCACCAGCCGGGAGCTTACGGCATAGAAGAATTCCAAATGGCCGCACTCCCCAACTGGCTTGGTCTTTCCCTTTTTATCAAGAATCAAAAAGTTCTACCCCACAGGTACCTTTATTATTGGCCAGTTTGAATCAAGTGGAAGATGATATTCCAACCCCTACAGAACTACAGTATTTCACAGAACTTGGAAATTTCCAAGTTCCAGGAACTTAAGTTTACAAATTTGCAAGAGCTAAGTCACCATGGAGAGGACCCTGCAAGTATATCCTTGTGGTCTCCTTGAGAAGACTGGTTCTCCTAGACGTCACCCTTTTCGAGTATCCTCTCTCAACATGAATCCCACCTTTGCCTGCCCTGCAGTTGATAATGTCCTCTGTTTTTCATCCTAGTACTTCTTTCTTATAGCTTTTCTTTCCAGTCTGAGCAGCTCAGGTCTCGGTGAGGGTGTGAGCAGAATAGGTCAGAAAAGGAAAAACATGGTATTAGATAGAAAAATGAAGACAGCTAGGTGAACTCTGAGAGGTAGTTTGGGGTGATTTCTGGTTTGCAGGGGAGGTGGAGCTCTAAGGAGAAAGGAAAAGACATGTCCTTCTTTCAATTCATCTCAAGCCCTGAACATCTAAACTCCCTGGAAACATGAAAACCAGTAGATTCGATTTGCAATCATTTTCACAGAACAGACAGGTGCGTACCTCCTGTCTCTTTTATAGGTTGCTTTTTTCTTTTCAATAACTGTTATGATTGAGCCTTCCCTATCTTTGCAACCACTTCCCAAAGCAACCTCTCTGGATGGATATAGATTCTCTGACAAGGTAGTTATTTATGGCCACATAGATTTTCTGTCTCTCACTCTTCAGGGTGTGTATTTGTATTTTATTTTCTCTTTTCCTTCCTTTGTTTGCTCGCTTGTTTCACTTCTAGCTATTTCCTCATAAACAAAAAAAAAAAGTGGACTTTTTTTGTCTGTTTTATCTTACTTTTTTTCCTCCCAAGCATTTTTGGGAAACTTTTGTCTCACCATTTTACCCCTCATATGTTTATCTTCTATAATAACATACTACTACACTACCTGCATGGGAAAATTCATACACACAAAATGAATAATTGTCTTTATTTTTATTTTATTTTATTTTTTTGAGACAGAGCCTCAAGCTGTCACCCTGGATAGAGTACTGTGGCATAACAGCTCACAGCAACCTCCAATTCTTGGGCTCCAGTGAGTGTCCTCCCTCTGCCTCCCAAGTAGCTGGGACTACAGGCGCTTGCCACAATGCCCAGCTATTTTTTGGTTGCAGCCGTCATTGTTGTTCAGCGGGGCCGGGCTGGATTTGAACCACCAGCTCAGGTGTACGTGGCTGGTGCCTTAGCCCATTGAGCCACAAGCAGTGAGCCAATCGTCTTTATTTTTAAGTCACTAAAATAATCAACTTGTTTTCGAATTCTACTGGAATAGAACTCATTGACTGAAGTTTGTAAGAACAAATGCAGGCTTGTTTTGGGGGGAGTCTCCAATTTTGGATATAACATTGTTTTATGTTGAGGTTACAGAGACCTCTTACAATAGAGCCTTAATAATAATCATAAAGAGAACTATTGTTTAAATAAAATTGGAGTGAATTCAGATACAAAGGGCAGTTTTTGTGATGCTGCCCCATACCTGCTTCTCTGCTGGATATCTTTTGTTATCTCCCCAAGACATAATCGTTTTGGACAGTGAGAATTTCTATAATTGCTCTTCTCTGGTTTCTTTTGTTCTTGGGAGTTTCCAAACTAATTGCTTTATAACAATGGTTTCCAAACATGGAAATCGTGATTAACTTGATTATCTAGTCAAAAATGACTTGTCTCCACATAGCTGACTCTTTAGCAGTGGATGGTATCCAAGGCCAGCACCTCCTCCCAGGCCCCCATCTTCACAGTTGTGTCCTTGCTGCTTAGCCTTGTCCATTGCACAAAATAGAATTGCCTGTTTGCCAAAAAATAAATAAATAATTAATGTTAACAAGTGTGCCGGACACTTTAATGCAGTGGCCTCAGAACTGAAATTTGAGGACCAGTATTTTAAACTAAGTTTCTTTTTGCTCTATTTTTCTCATAGGAACCTATCTATCCTTAGTGATACTGGAATTTAGGTTATTTACAATCTTTATTGCCAATGCTGAATATAGTAGAGTTTTTGATTAAGAAAATGGAAGCAAAAATGCTCCAGAATAAGATAGTAACAGAAAACTTTTCCTTGGGCCCGTTTGTCATGAAAAATGCCACAGTGATGGATGTGGGACAGATTTAAAAGGGAAACTGGAGTCTTATAGAACTGTGGCCTTATCACATCATTGTGAAAGGTTTCCTGTTTGAGTCAGGCTCCGACTGGGATACTGGTCAACTCCCATGGGACAGTAACTTCCAGTAAGCCAACCACATTTCTCATGTGTGTGACTTCAAAAGCTGATGTTTTCCTTAGGATTTTTGAGGATCATGGCCACTAAAACAGAAAAGTGGCCTCTTACAGAGATCATCACAGATAGCATGTAGGAACACCAGAAGGGCACCCTAAAACTTAGAGACAAAAATGAATCTTTGATAATAGAAATAGAAAAATAACAATTAAGGATATGTATGATCTCTGCACAAAAAGATAAACTTAAGTGTATTGCTTAGGAGACTAGCACAACATAATGCTCCCCAGGGTACATTCTTAGAACCGGAACATAGGGAAGAGAGTAATACCAAAAATCACTTGTGCTATGATATAACGTGATTGTATAAAGGCTATGTTAAATATAGAGCATTGTCCTACATGGAGCATAGAAAAACTGGAATCTTGAAGTATAAGAATATGTTCATTTGTCTTGCCATATGTAGGGAGAAGTGTCCTACCCAGACAGTGTGGTGAGTCCAGTTGGCGTCCTTCTCAGTTTTATCCCATAGCAGATATGGACATATTAGGCTCTCAGAGCTTAATAGCTCTATTCAGGAGAAAATGCCCAGGTAACTCCATTTTCTCTCGTGCAAGGCTCACCAAGTAACTTACTTAAAGTAATTGTCATTCCACCTACGTTTTCCTTTTGGAGACAAAAAGTTCTGATCGGATACAAAGGATGATTTGATACACTTGTCTGTTATCATCATCATTATTAAGAAACAGCTTTATTAGTGTTTATTAGTCTTTTGTGACTTCTTACGGTATGATGCATTCAGGTTTTATTCTAAACAGCTGTGAAGCTTCCTTTTCCGATTTGAAAATGAATCATAAATTTGCTATGTAGCCTAATAATAATATGGCCACTGCTACTATTAACATAGTATCTTATAATTACCTCACACTCAAAATTGGTCCATTCTGGACTAAGTGCCTTACATATGTTTCTTAGTCCTCATAAAACTCTATAAATTAGATACTATAGAAATCCCATTTTTCAGATAAGGTAGAGGAAGCTTAGAGAAGTAACTTGCCTAATGTCATTGCTAGACAGTAGTAGAAGTATAAATTTGGTAATTTTCAGGTAGGAAAAAGTTATATATATGAATTTAACTAAAAGTTCACATTTTGGGATTCAACATCATTTTATCTGTAGTGCACATGACTTTTTTGAACTTTGTATTAATTTAATTCTCAGGCTGATTTCCATCATGGTGATTAAATGATTGTCAGGAGCTTTAAGGGGCTACAAGTCTCCTTGGTCATTTCCAACTAGAAGAGAGAACCACTTCTGGGAGTTCCTTTGGAACAATGGAGAACCCTATTTTCCAGACACCCTCAGCAAATGTCTCATTGTCCCCAGTTGAGTCATGTGTCAAGGCTTGAATCAATTACTATCACCTTGTGGGACAACTCATTCAAGTTTTAAACCAGTGGTGCAGTTATCTTCTCTTAGGTTACATGAATTCCAGCTACAAGCTGGAAAGACAATCAGCAGTTATATACTACACACTTATAACATTTTGCCTTAACAGTGTTATTCATTGACTATTTAGATTGAAAGCATCCCCTCGTAGAACAAAGTGAAAATTGCTGAATGATGATCCAAATGTTGATTTTGTCAATCAACTTGTTGATTTTTGTGGTGTGCAGTGTTTTGTAGTCATCCATATCATATCCAAATATGGAACGTATTTTGTGCTGGACATGCTTGGTTAATGGCATCACAGTGTTCTCATAGTATTTCCATGGCCCCTCCGGACTTCCTTATTCAGTAGGCCAGACTTACCTCCCATTCCCTCACAGCTCCTTTCTTTGTCCCTATTCACATATGTATGACTTCAGTAACTAAATCTATCTCTAGCATTTACCTTTCCCAGGGCTATTGTCCGCAATTTCTCGTATGTGTTCTAAAATGCAGCAGATTTAAATTGAATCAATCTTCTCTTTTTCTTTGTCCTGAAAACATAACCATTTTAAGTGGTATTATTAACCCTACATTTAAACTAATTTGGGAAATATTCTAGATTCTTCTCTTTTCCCCACTCCATATATCAAATTCTATTTGTTGTATGTCAGAAGTACCTCTAGCTCCTCTCTGTATCTTTATGGCATCAGGAAGTCCCTGAAGGACTTTGAACACAAGTGTGGTATACAGGTGGAACTGCTGCAAGAATGATTAACTGTGCATTCAGTGAGAGGAATTTATTGAAGAGTTGGAAGCATGGAAACTCGCTGAGCGTTACTGATGAAGTTCAGGAAAGAGATTGTGGATGCTGGACTAAGGTGGTGCAGTGCAGATGCAGAGATATGACTTGCCTTTGTAGATAATTTGGTGGTAGAATAAACAGAACTAGATTATGGTAGTAAGGCTGGGGAGAACTTTGGCTCTCAGGTTTCTGTAATCAGCAACTGGGTGGTTGTTATCCAATTTTCTGAAGGGAGAATAGGGAAGAAGTGATAATCTTGGGGGGAGGTTTGTGTGACTGTAGTTATGGATTTGTTGGATTCAAGGAATTTTGGCATAGAAGTAGAAGGGTTTAAAAATCAGTTCTATAAATAGACCTAATTCTCAGAATGGGATTCTGGGCTATTAATCTAAATTTGAAAGTGATTAGAATATTGATGCTAGTGATGCTGTCGTGGATAGATGAAAGCACCCAGAAAAGTGAAATGTATGACACAGTCCTGAGCAACACTTACATTTAATGGATGGGAGAGAACATCTCCCATTTCACGGGAGAGACAGAATGAGAAGACGCAAGAGTTAGAAGAAATACTCTACAGGGTAAGATCAGAGGACATGGGAAAACAGTGCTGCAAGTCAGCAAGTAGGTCCATGAGTCAAATGGTGAGAAAGCATAGCTGGGTGAGTGCTGAAACCAGGTCCACTGAACTCCTGATGTGTGGTCACTTGGATGAAATGGGGTGGACGTTAAGTTTAAGACTTAAGAGTGAGGTGTGGAAATGGTGACAGTAAGTCAGACAACAATCAGGGACGTCTGGATAAGGAAAGATGGAAAGATTTATGACAGCAATTATGTGGGGTCCAAGGAGGTTTTTTTGTTTGTTTGTTTGTTTCATTTTGTTTTGTTTTAAAGATGTGGAGAAGCAAGCTGTTTAAATGCTTATGGAAAGGATAACCTAAAAGGATATTTTTGTAAACTAAAAATTGGATTGCTACTTACATGTTTCTACTGGTCTTTGTCATTCTTTCTGCATTGTATGATAATTGTCTACTTACATGTCAAACTCTGCCAGTACATTTTGATTTCTTTGAAACAAGGGATGGTGTCTTTTTTTTTTTTTTTTAATTTTCATTGCTTAACACCAAGCCAGGCCCATTATATGCAGTCAATAAATATTATTATAAAATGAACTTCAATTCTTAACCAAATCCAATTAGGGAGAAGCTCATCACTTTTGCAACAAGCTTCTAATGTGAATGAAGATAAGTGAGGCACATTTGATTATTATCTCCTTAAATTAACTGATATCAGAGTTGTTAGTGTAAAATATAACATAATTTTCATAAGGCACTAGTTTCTTCTGAGCATAAAGAACTTTTTACTCTCTCTTTTTTTGTAAAGACAGAGTCTTGCTCTGTCACCCAGGCTGGGTTTCAGTGACCCAATAACAGCTCACTATACCTTCGATCTCTTGGCCTCAAGCAATCCTCCTGCCTCAGTCCTAGAGTAGCTGGGACTCTGGGCACACACCAGCATGCCCAGTGAAGTTGGAAAGACAGAGTTAATTACAAGCTTTTTTTCTTCTAAATTGAACGACAATTGAAATGAATCAGAAAACAGTTATTCAACCAATGAGCAAAACTCACTGTGCATTGAGTGAGTCCTTTGGGAGAAAAAAGCTTCAAAGTGCCCTTTTAGTTTACAAAATGGGACAAGTAGTAAGATACTTTAAAAAATAACTATCGGGTGGTAAGATTCTTTAAAAAATAAACATTTTATCAATGTTTCAATCTTACAGAAATGTGCAGAGAAAATAACATAATGTTTACCATATCTAAGACACTTAACCTGTTTGTGCTTTGACATTATTTCTCCATATTCCTTTTCAGAAATAAAATGTTATGAACAGAATTGAATCCTTTTTGCACACCCTTACTTTTATTATTCCTTTTCCTTTTAAGGTGTAACTATTATTGTGAAGTTCATATTTTTATAAACTGTTATTCATATTTTATAAACTTTCTTTTATGGTGAGAATTATAGAGAGAAAAGGGTAAAAACCATGATTATATGGATTAATGATTTGTCTCAGAATACCATTTAATCATCATCTCAGCAAAGAAAGGAGAATGCCAAGAAAGAAAAACACCTGCCACATTCATTCCGATCACCATTCCCTCCTTTCATCTTTTGCCTGCTACACCAGACTGGAGGTGAGGGGAAACTCACTGTCTTCCCCGAAGTTCACTGAGAGATCATCTCACAATTAAGGCAGATTGATAAGAGAGAGAGGTTTATTTACCATGCAAAGGGAGAGAATCACAGAGATTCAATGTCTCAGTGGGGTTCAGGTATTTTTATATCTGCTTTATGGAGGGAAGGGGGAAATGAGAAGTATAGGATGTTCTATTTAGGGGCAATAAATGATTGCTAGGGAGGATGAATGAGAGGGGAAACTGTGATTTGTACATTAACCTGAAAGACAAGTAGTATGTTTAAAATGATTTGGGCTGGATCTGGTGGCATTTTTAATTTCTTTCCTATGATATAATGAGATAAAAGGGAGAAGAAGGGAAATTCCCCCACTGACCAGTTCCATTACTTGTCAGAACTAGGAAGTTCAACCCAAGCAGGGCATGAATTGAAAGCGAAAGTTGGTAGAAACTGAAAGTAAAACTAGAGCAGCAGAGGCAGTATGAATAGAAAGCAAAAGTAACTTGCAAAAATTTTAGTATAACAAAGAGAAATTTTATTTAAGAGCACAGAGAAAGCTTATTAAAGCATTTCCAAAGAGAGTTGGAGGTGGTTCTCTCTCACAAGTGAGAAGAGAGAGACTCAGATGCAAAAGCCGTGTAGAGGTATAAATATCCTTTTCTTCCATTTGAAATTATTTCTTATTATTTCATTGGTCTCTCTGTACCTCCAGGCAGTATTGTCCTTTTCTATTGGTCATTGATTATTGTCCTTTTCTATAGGTCATCAGTTACCTAGGTTCCCTCATTCCCACATTCTTTTTCTTTTTATTGAGGAGAGTTGCTGCTGAGTGGTGAATGTTCTTATAGGCCTTCCAGACTTCCTTGTTCAACAGGCCAGGTTTTTTCCTCATTCCTCTTGAAGCCCCTTTCTCTGTCCCTTCTCAGAATTTTCTTTCTATATAGTCATATAATTGGCAAAGGATGTCACTGTGTTTTATTCAGTTCTGATCTTTAATTGGATGTGTTTGTATCAGGCGTGTTTGTCTTACTTCTGACCTCAAAGGGGAAATTTGCAATATATTATTAAATATATTTTCATTGGTATAGGTTTGTCAGAGAACCATTCTCATAGTTTTGTTTTTCTTCACACATGTGTGTATCAGTTTCATTTTGAAAAGCATTTTCACTGGATACAGATGACATAGATTTCTAAATTGGACATTATTTTCTTTTTGGTGACTTTCACCTGAAAATATTCAGTACTCTTCTGTATTACTATACTGTTTTTATTGAAAAGTCAGTTGTTACTCCTTTCAGGTCAATATCTTTTCCACCCTCTCTCCTAACTGTAGCTATTTTTAAGATTTCTACTTACATTTTCAGCACTTATACTGTTCTGGGACTAGGTGCAGACTATTTGTCCTGCTTGAGATTTATATGGCTTTTTGGATCTCTGGATTAATGCCTTTCTTCAGTTTTTATTTATTTATTTTATTAAATTATGGTTGTGTACCTAAATGCAATCATTTGGTACAATGTGCTGGTTTTATATACAGTTTGAAATGTTTTCATCGAACTGGTTGACATATCTTCAGTTTTTAGATGCTTTAAATAAAATATTTCTTCCAGGTGTTTTTTTATTTATTCTTTTTTGGATTATCATAAGGGTAGATAAAATTAGGCTACATTGTTTGTGTTTGTAAGATGAAGTCTGAGTTGTAGTGGGGTTCTTTATCCAGGAGGTGTGCTCCATAGCCCTGCATTGTACTTGATCTCTGAGACTACAGTTACACGTGTTGTAGGCCAATATCCCTGTTTTTCTCTATCTCCTACCTTATATTCTCTATCTTCCTCTCTCTTTCTCTATACTGGGTAACTCTGACAGCCTGTAGTTTCTGTTGATCTGTTTCTATTCTACTGCCTGTTTCTACTGATTTTCATTCAGGCAGTTTTGTTCTCTTGCATGGTTGTTTTTAAGTATCAGCATTGAATAGTTATTATATTTGCACAGTTGTTTATAGATGTTATCCTTATGCAGAGGGAATTTGTGTTTGCAACTATGGTATGTTGACTATACTGTGATCATAGGTCAACTTCCAAATATTTCCCAAATTGACATGGATTAAATAAAACTGCAATTCTTACAGGGGTCTGTATGCCTGTACTTTGTCTGTGTACTATGGGTGAAGCCTCTGAAGGATCCAGATCAAAAGTAGGAATACACACTAGCCATCCCTACCTACCCTCCACTGGATAGTTTCTGGACTCCAATCTTTTGGAGATTGGAGTTTTAATGCTCTCTTCTGCTCTCCAAATTTCATCAATGTAGAGCAATGCTCAGCCTCTCTGAACTTTCTATACTCAGCAAGTGCCCCTAGGGGTAAAGAAGCTGAAATTTCTGGGCTTTTTTTTTGTTCTTCCATCACTCTTGGTTTTTGGTCCAGTAATTTTCCAATATTTTTTTATTTTTTCTATTATAATACACATATTTAAAAAATATTTTCTTCAGTTTTTCTTACTTTTCCTTAGTTGTATAATTGGCTTGAGAATGGTAAAGTTTGGTCTATTCATGATTTATAATACATTTGTAACAAATATGTAAAATTTGATGTTCCACTGCTTATCAGAACCTAATCTGGAGACTTGTGATATATCATTGAAAAGATAATTCTCTGTAATTGTGAAGTTTACAATCTGCTTAACTATTGAACTTGTATGTTTAAATCATATAAAATGTTACAAGGTGATATGTGTAATGAATAAATAGAGGAAAAGAAGGAAAGTTGAGGATTATAAACATTGCTTTCACAAGTGTTATTTGAATTTCATAATAATCTTAGGATATAGAATAGCATTCATAGATAGAAACTGATGCTCAGAGATTGTAAATGCTTTGATTAAAGTCATAGATTTAGTGGCTAATTAGGAATTGGCAAAAATCAGAACTCGCGTCTATTTTTGTCCTTCACAGTTTATTGGCTCCCTGACTTTGAAGGTAATTACTGAAAATGCTATATATCTTTCATATAAATTCTCTTTCTTCTATTGAAATCATGACCATGTAATACGTGAGATGGGAGATTATTATTAATAAACTAAATATTGAAGTTGAGGCATAATAAGGTGAAAGATTAATTCCATTTAGGAAGAAGAGGGTGGAAAAGGAATGATGTAGCTTCAAATCTAGCCATGCCACTCATTAGCTACATGACTTGGGAAAAGTTACTTGAGCTTTCTAAACTTGTGTTTCCTCAACTCTAGAGTAACATCACCCACCTCAAAAGAATATTTGAATTTTAGGGATTATATTAGGTAATACATGAAAAGAACTCCTGTGTAATACAGAATTTTGCTGGCCTTTGTCCCCAGGTTCTGAGAAGTGTCCTATAACTCTTTGGAATTTTGCAAAGATAAAAATATCTTTGTTATTATTGGTATCCTATGATAGTTTTATGCTAGCAAAGAGCCTTAGAAGAACATCTAGATATTTAAAGTTCAGTGGCTTTAAAATGGGGGGACTGGTCACACCAGAAAGTCCACCATGTGATTAGAGAATTGTGGCTTTGAACCACATGGCCTTCAGGGAGCAGATGAAGCCTTAGAGCAACTTTATGGCCAATGATTCAGCCAATCATCCCTACATAGTGAAGCCCAATAAGAACTCAGCACTCTGATACTCATGTGAACTTTCCTGTGTTTGTACTGTATTGTATAGTGCTTTTGATGCTTTGTATTATTTTGTATAGTACTTTTGATGTTGGGAAGAGATGTGTCTTGACTCCATATAGAAAGACAATGTAACCTTTGAATTTAGGGCTGTCGTAGACCTTGCTTTATGTATATCTCACTGTGACTGTTTCTGATTTATATAATTTTGCTACAATAAAACTAATCGTAAGTACATATATAATGGTTTCCTTAATTCTGGGAATTCTAGTAAATTGCTGAAACTGAGGGTGTAGTGTGAACCCCTGAATTTATAGCCATCTGGTATAAATTACGATGGTCTAAAGAATTCTAAACTTGTGCTGGTGTCTGAAGTGAGGGTAGTTTTGTGTAGGACTATTCCCTTAACCTATAAAGTTTGGCCGAACTCTAAATACTTAGTGTCAGAAGTCATTATCATCTCCTATTGTAGTGCTCAGTAAATAATAGGCATTAATTTTATAGGTTCCATCATTACTAATAAGAAATTAATATAAGAATAGATGTTTAGGTTTGGCACCTGTAGTTCAAGCAGCTAGGGCACCCGCCAGAGCTGGTGGATTCAAATCCAGCCTGGGCCTGCCAAACAACAATGACAACTACAACCAAAAAATAGGAAGGAATTTTGGTGGGTACCTGTAGTCCCAGCTACTCAGGAGACTGAGGCAAGAGAATCGCCTAAGTCCAAGAGTTGGAGGTTGCTGTGAGCTGTGATGCCATGGTACCCTACTCACTGAGCCACAGGTCTCGCCCGTATACCATATTTTCTTTTTGACAGCTGAGACTCTGTCTCAAAAAAAGACGAAAAGGGTGGCGCCTGTGGCTCAAAGGAGTAGGGCGCTGGCCCCATATGCTCGAGGTGGCGGGTTCAAACCCAGCCCCAACCAAAAAAACAAAGAATAGATGTTCAGTCACTACCATATATGGGGCATTTAAATTTACAAATGGATTTAAGTTAGTGAATAATTAGTAAATTTGTTGAAAATAATTTTCTTATAGTTAAAACATATAATCACTCAATATTTTTAAACCTACACTCTTAGTAGTTTGGGTGACTAAAGTTTGAAAATTGATCTTCCATCACACAATATCATAATGGTTACAAGAGCAATTCTTCTGGGATTGCCTTCTTGTAATCTGTATTTTTAAAATTTTTATTTAAATTCATTTTAAGTTCTTTGGCATTCACTGAGAAACTTCTTTATGTTAAGCTTAAGGCTTAGATAGAGATATAAAGTCAAATAAGACAAGATCTCTTCACTCCAGGGATTACTATCTATGGGAGAGGCAGGCATATTAATTCACAGCTTGAATTAGGTAGACTGGAATAAGTGTTTTTACATAGTTATAAGGAAAATGCTATGGGATTGTAAAAGGAAGAAAATGTCAAATAATAGGCCCTCTTAAAATTGGCTTATATTATTGATGTAAGGCAAATATTACAAGAAAGTTCTCTTTAAATTATGGTTGAGAAGTTTTAAGATTTTTCTTTCTATGATTTCAGGGTACAAGTGTTTTTTTGTCACATGCATGAAAATTGTATAATGGAGAAGTCAGGGCTTTTGGTGTACCCATAAGCAGAATAGTGTACATTGTAATCAGTAAATAATTGTTGATTCCTTACTACTCACCCACATACCCCTTCCTCAGTTAATGTCCATTATACAACTTTATGATGAGATGCTTCTTTTAGGATAACGGTCTCCATTTCCATCCAAACTGCTACAAAAGACATTATTTTATTCTTTTTATGGTTGAGTAGTAGTCCATGGTGTGTATATATGTGTCTATAGACACCCACATATATGAGTGTGTGTGTATATAAACATATATGTATGTATGTGTGTGTATATATATATATACCACATTTTCTTTTCTTTTCTTTTTTGTTTCTTAGAGACAGAGTCTCATTTCTCACCCTCAGTAGAGTGCCATGGTATCACAGCTCACAGCAACCTCCAGCTCTTGGGCTTATGCAATTCTCTTGCCTCAGTCTCCCAAATAGCTGGGGCTACAGGCCACAACGTCTGGCTATTTTTTGTTGCAATTTGGCTGGGGCTGAGTTCAAACCCACTATCCTAGGTATATGGGGCCAGCACCCTACTCACTGAGGCACAGGTCTCGCCCATATACCACATTTTCTTTTTTCATTCTTTTATTTTTTGTTTTTTGCAGTTTTGGCCAGGGCCAGGCTTGAACCTGCCACCACTGGTATATGGGGCCAGTGCCCTACTCCTTGAGCCACAGGCTCCCCCCATCACATTTTCTTTATTCATTCATTAGTTGATCCCTGGGGTTGAATCCATATCTTTGCAATTATGAATTATCTGGCAATAAACATTTGTGCACAGGATTTCTTTTTGATATACTGGTTTCCTTTGGGTCAATATCCAGTAGTGGGATTCCTGGGTTGAAGGGTAGGTCTACTTTTGGTTCTTTGCAGAATCTCCACACTGTTTTGCCTAGATTATATTCACACTAACGATATATAAACATCTCCTTTTCCCTGCATCTGTGCCAATATTTATTGTTTTTTGGTCTTTTTGTAGTGGCCTTTATGACAGGGATAAGGTGCTATCTTATTGTGGGTTTAACTTGTATTTCCTTGACTATTAGTGAAAGTGAGCATTTTTTCATGTTTCATGACCATTTGTGTATCTTCTTTTGAGAAAAAGCTCAGCTCATATCTTTTGCCATCTTTTCAATGGGGTCATTATTTTCTTCCTCTCTGATTTATTTGATTTATTTATAGATTCTGGATATTAGTCCCTTGTCAGACATATAGTTTGGAAACATTTTCTCTCCCATTCTGTAGGTTGTCTATTTACTCTCTTGATTATTTCCTTTGAGAGTTTTTTCCCTTTACTGTCTATACACATGTTCAATACATCATCATAGATTCATTTTTTTTCTTTGTCACCCTAGGTATAGTGCTTTAGCATCACAGTTCACAGCAACCTCAAATTCTTGGGTTCAAGTGGTCCTCTTACCTTAGCCTCCTGAGTAGCTGGGACTACAGGCATCCACCACAATAGGTGGCTATATTTTTCTTTTTCTAATAAAGACAGGTGTCGCTCTAGCTCAGGCTGGGTTTGAACTCCTGAGCTCAAGCAATCCGCCCACCTTGGTCTCCCAGAGTTCTATGATTATAGGCATGAGCCACTGTGCCAGGCTATATCACACATTCTTAATCAATAATTCTTAGGTAGTTTGTGGTCCCAGAATTTATTTTCCTTCTATTTGTTTTCTCTTACTTTAAATCAAGGTGGAATGATCCTTATTTATTCCAAATTATGTTTTCAAGTCTTAATTTCACTCCAAACAAGTGTTAGGGGAAAGAAATATAAAAATGTTGCAATGGATAGTATACTAATTGTCATTCCCTGATTTGTGTGTGAAACAGTTTCTTTTTGATGAAAGTTAAATATATTTGATCTTGCCATTATAATTAGGGACATAGGTTTTTGTTTACAACAGACTGGCTTAGTTGGCATATGCCAAACTTGAGATGGAGAAGTGGTCAGAAACTGAAGTGCTGCTGGTGTGTCTATATTCTCGTAAATGGAAATAGGAAGTAACAAAGCTAGAAAAATGTCTCACATTGACCATCCAAAAATATTAAAAAATATTGATTAATTTTATGGAAATGCTGGCAGTTCTATGCCCCTAAGCATGGGGATAAGACCATGATGGCTCAGGCTGTTATGAACTGAATGTTTATGTACCCCCCAATTATATATAATTGAAACCCTAATTCAAATATTGAAACCCTAATTTCTAATGTGGTGGTATTTGGAGATAGGACCTTTGAGAAGTGATAAGGTTGTTAGGGTGGAGCTCTCATGATGGCATTAGTGTCCTTCTATGAGGAGAAGATTCCTCTTTCTCTCTCTCTCCCCCATATGAAGATGTAAAAACACAGCCATCTATAATCTAGGAAGCATGCCCTTACAAGACACTGGATCTAACATGACAGTACCTTGATCTTGGATTTCCCAGTTTTCAGAACTATTATGAATAAATTTCTTTTGTTGAAGCTAGACACTCTGCAGCGTCATTGTTGCAGGAGCAAAGCTTACTGAGACATAAGCCTTCTGTTACTGACTTTCCCCACATCTCCAGCATCGTTGGGCAGAAGCATTCTATTTGTGACCCCCACTTTCTAGCTTCCTAGTTTTGCTTTCCTCAGAATGGAAGAGAGGTTTCCAGGGGAGTTTGTCTCTGCTTATTGTTCATTCCCTTTCTAGAATTCCCTTTATAATTCAATTTGCCTGATGAACACCTGAGTACACATCTCAACACCTGTAGATGCTGGCTCCACTAGGAAATCTTACCTCTGACCTCTTAAATCAACTCTGCAGTAAGCAACTTATAAAGTGCTTCTCAGTGGTGCCCACTTTCACCCTTTTGTATGATCCCCTCTCCTTGAGAGTGAACTAATGACTTGCTTTCAATAAATAGAATCAAGAAAAAGTGCTGGAATGTCATATCTGAGATTAAGTTTCATAGGACCAAGACTCCTTTATCTTACTTGATTTTGATTCTACTCCTAGGAGTTTCTTTAAAGTGTGGAAACTGCTAAGAGAAAACCCTGGAAAGTCCATTTTTAAGATTCACATATACTATGTCCTTCAGATTTTCTGTTCAGTTAGTGGTTCTTCAAGTGGGCAGACCTATTCCATTTTCTCTTGTTCTCATATAGTCCTTTATTGCTTTGCAGACTGTTGGCTCTGTTGGGGTTCTCTTGTTTCCTGTCTGTAGATTCATGAGACATCCATCCTTTCGTTTCCTTTGCTTCTCCTACAGGGCCAATCCCACACAGTTCTTGTGGCTATTGGAGGTTTGTTTCCATATACTAGTATTACTAGTATTTTTTTTTTTTATTGTTGGGGATTCATTGAGGGTACAAGAAACCATGTTACACTGGTTGCATTTGTTGGGAAAAGTCCCTCTTACAATCGTGTTTTGCCCCCAAAAGGTGTGGCACACACCAAGACCCCAAGACCCCA